>JAKOGI010003037.1:0-71267 GCA_029747015.1 Carnegiea gigantea | reverse complement strand
AATAAACAAGATCACTATCAAGTACCGGTTTCCTATTCCCCGATTGGAAGATCTATTGGATGAATTACATGGAGTCGCTATCTTTTCTAAGATTGATCTTAGAAGTGGCTATTATCAGATTCGTATTTTTGAAGGTGATGAATGGAAAACCGCCTTTAAGACTAAAGGAGGTTTATATGAGTGGCTTGTAAAGCCATTCGGGCTTACTAATGCCCCGAGCACTTTTATGAGACTCATGAACCAAGTTCTCAAGCCCCTCATTGGAACTTGTGTTCTTGTTTACTTTGATGATATCTTGGTCTATAGCAAGACCGAGGAGGAGCATGCCAAGCATTTGTAACAAGTTTTGGAGATTCTTTCACAAGAACAACTTTATGGCAATATGGAGAAATGCTTTTTCTTCACTCCTCAAGTGGTATTCTTGGGTTTCATTGTTTCCGCCCAAGGCCTCCAAGTTGATGAAAGCAAGATCAAGGATATTCAAGAGTGGCCAACTCCTACATCCATCACTCAAGTAAGTAGTTTTCATGGCCTAGCCTCATTCTACCGGAGGTTCATTAGAAATTTCAGCACAATTATGGCTCCTATGACCGAGGTAATTAAAGGCAAAGAGTTTTCATGGAATGAGCAAGCACAACAAGCCTTCGAAGAGATCAAGAAGAAGCTCACTAGTTCCCCCGTTCTAGCCTTGCCTGACTTTACCAAAGTCTTTGAAGTAGAGTGTGATGCATCCGGGGTAGGAATTGGAGCTGTCCTATCTCAAGAGAGGAGACCCATTGCCTTTTTTAGTGAGAAGCTCAACGATGCCAAGAAGAAGTACTCCACCTATGACAAGGAGTTTCATGCAATCATTAGAGCATTGGAGCATTGGCGTCATTACTTAGTTGGAGGTGAGTTCATCCTTCATTCCGACCATGAAGCTCTCAAATAAATTCAAGGACAACACAAGCTCAACCCTAGACATGCTAAATGGGTAGAGTATCTTCAGTCCTTCCACTTCACTATCCAACATAAGGCGGGTACTCTCAACAAAGGAGCTGATGCATTGTCAAGAAGGTACTTATTACCCTCCACTTTGAGTACTAAAGTACTTGGGTTTGAAGTTGTTAAAGATTTGTACCCAAAAGATGATGATTTCAAGGACATTTTTGAGAAGTGTCTTAAACACCCCCATGGGTTGTTCCACTTAGAAGATGGGTTCCTATTCAAAGGGTCACGCCTTTGTATACCTCAATGTGGATTTCGAGAACTGCTTATCCAAGAGCTACATGGAGGAGCCCTAGCTGGCCATTTTGGTGTTGAGAAGACTAGATCAATGTTGAAGGAACACTACTATTGGCCTAAGATGTCAAGAGATGTAGAGCATTTCATCAAAAGATGTTCTACTTGTCAAATGGCTAAGAGCCATTCTTTGCCCCAAGGATTGTATTCTCCACTCCCCATTCCTCAAGCCCCTTGGGAAGATATTAGCCTGGATTTTATCACGGGTTTGCCTAGAACCCAAAGGAACAAAGACTCCATTATGGTGGTTGTGGATCGATTCTCCAAGATGGCGCATTTCATCCCTTGCCACACCACTAATGATGCTACTCAAGTGGCTAATCTTTACTTCAAGGAGATTGTGAGACTACATGGCATTCCAAAGAGCATGGTATCTGATCGGGACTCCAAGTTTCTTAGTCATTTTTGGCTAACTCTATGGCGCAAATTGGGTACTCAACTCAAGTTTAGCACTACCTGTCATCCCCAAACTGATGGCCAAACTGAAGTCACTAATAGGACTTTGGGTACCTTACTTCGAGTCCTAGTGAAGAAGCATTTGAAGAATTGGGATGAGTTGCTACCACATGCCGAGTTTGCATTCAATCGAGTGCCTAGTAAGTCGACCCAACTCTCTCTATTTCAAGTTGTGTATGGCTATAATCCCAAGAGTCCCTTGGATCTTGTTCCCATTCCAACTCCCACAAAATTTAGTTGGGAAGCTGAAAAAAGAGCCAAGGAGATGCAAGATCTTCATGCAAGAGTTAGAGATAACATTGCCAAGGCTAATGAAAGAGCCATGCAAAGCGCCAACAAGCATCGCAAGGAGGTACATTTTCAACCAGGAGATTTGGTATGGATTCACATGAGGAAGGAGCGTTTCCCTTCAAAGAGAAAATCTAAGTTGATGCCGCGTTCCGATGGTCCATTTGAAATCCTTGAGAATGTTGGGCCCAATGCATACAAGGTTGATCTACCTGGAGATTATGGAGTTTCGGCTACCTTCAATGTCTCCGATCTTAGCCCCTATTTCGATGATGAGCCCCTTCCTAGTTTGAGGGCAAACTTTCACTTACCCGGGGGGAATGATGGAGACCATCGTGAGAAGCCCAAGGACCATCAAGCTCAGCCCAAGGAGGATTCACTCAAGCTTCAAGAGGTCAAGGAAGTTGCCAAACTTTGCCGGAAATTGGCGTTCATGCCCGAAGAGGTAGTGCCGCCTTCATCCAGAAATTTCCCGATTTTTGTGTGCACTTTTGGCCTACCTAACGTGGACCCACAACTTGAGGCTCCACATGGTTTTGAAGCTTAAGATGTCAGCTTTAAAATAAGCCCAATTTTATTTAATTTGGACATCATTTGATTGGGCAAAATATCACTCAAAGATACGTTGTGCTGATCCAGTCCAGTCTGAGATAGGTGCATTGTTTGGGCCATAACTTTCAAACCGCTTATCCAAATTGAGCAAATGAGCCCATTCTGGAAAATAGACTTCCAGGGCTTTCTAACAAGCCCAAGAACGCGTGATTTGGCCGAGTATTCTGGAAGTTATGCTCTGTTGAAGTTGAGGCAGTTGCAAGGATTAATGCTGGGAATATGAAGAGTCTTAGGTTACATATATTTGTGTGGCTGATATTGTGCACGTTTTAGATGCTTCTAGATTGATGTAATCAGCTGCAAAAATCCTAGAATATTCCTTGTAACCTCCCCCACCCCCTTTTATGATGTGTCTTTTCATTTTTCTTAGACTTTTCATTAGCTAGTTTTAATTGTTAGGAGTTATTTGAGTCTTTTGATTGTCTTTTGCTGAGTCTATAAAAGGGGAGGGGCATGTGAAGCTAATCATTCAGCATTGTAAGAGATTTCCAAAGTAATACAAGCACCTTTGAGAGTGATTCTCATTTGTGTCTCAAAATTCCTAGTTCTATATCTTGAATTTGGCTCATTCAAGTGGTGTTCTAGGTTCTCTTCCTTTTCCAATTGGAGTGATTCCTTGGTTAAGACAAGAGAATTAGCCCAAGATCAAGTCATTGAGTGGCTCCGTGAAGGATTATCTTAATTACAAGGTCTTGTTTATCCTTGTTCTTTTTGTTATTATTCTTCAAACCATCTCAAACTATCTTCCACCATATTCACTTTTCTTTGGTTGATTCTTGTTTAGTTTGAGTTTGAGTTGATTTGGTTCACTTACCACCCACATCTACATCATACCTTCACTTGTAACAATGTAACCAAGGAAGGTCACCTCATGAGTGAAAAAGGTGCACTTCTTGAGGTTACCATAGAGCTTTTCTTCTTCTAGAACCTTCATGACTTGGGTGAGATGTTGAAGGTGCTCTTCTTCATTCTTGCTATAGATGAGGATGTCATCAAAATACACCACAACAAATTTGCCAATAAAGGGCCGGAACACTTGGTTCATGAGCCGCATGAAGGTACTTGGAGCATTTGACAAACCGAATGGCATGACTAGCCACTCATACAAGCCTCCTTTGGTCTTGAAGGCCGTCTTCCACTCATCTCCCTCTCTAATGCGGATTTGATAGTAGCCACTTCTCAAGTCCACTTTAGAGAACACACTAGAACCATATAACTCATCAAGCATGTCTTCAAGGCGGGGAATTGGATATCTATACTTGATGGTTATTTTGTTGATTGCCCTACTATCAACACACATGCGCATGCTCCCATCTTTCTTTGGAACAAGGAGGGCCGGAACCGCACAAGGGCTCAAGCTCTCTCTAATCAACCCCTTATCCATAAGTTCATCAACTTGCCTTTGGATTTCCATGGTTTCCTTGGGGTTGGCTCGGTACGCCGGTTTATTTGGGAGGATGGAACCGGGTATGAGATCTATGTGGTGTTGGATGGTTCTTTGTGGAGGTAAGCCGGGAGGTATTTCTTCGGGAAAGACATGGCTAAAGTGTTCAAGGAGGGAAAGGGCTAGGGGGTGTGCTGGGGTGATGGTTTCAGACTCTTCAAGGGCAGCTAGGATCCACTCCCTAAAGGCTTTGAATTCATGGTGAGAAGCCTTAAAGAGAGGCTCACTCACGGTTAGAAGCATATCCGAACGGTCATGGGTTGGTTGGGGCTTGCTTTTGTGGAGTTGGAAAGGGCTTAATGGGTCAAGGGTGATCTTTCTCCCATCTTTGTGGAAAGTGTAGGTGTTCAAGTAGCCATCATGCATGACTTTCCGGTCAAACAACCATGGTCTTCCCAACAAAAGGTGACATGCATCCATGGGGATGATATCACACCACAGCTCATCATGATAGTGCTTGTCAATGGAAAATGAAATCAAGCATCTTGAATTAACTTGCAACCCCTTATCTTGATTTAGCCATTGAATGTTGTAGAGGTGAGGATGAGCCGAAGCTTGAAGGCCAAGCTTATCCACCATAGTTGAGGATGCTACATTTGCACAACTCCCACCATCAATGATGAGGGAACACACTTTGCCTTGAATGGTGCATCTTGTAGGGAAGATGTTCTCCCTTTGTTCTTCATGCTCTCCTCTTTTGGTACTCAAGGCTCTCCTCAACACAAGTAACTCTCCTTCATCCGCTTCCTCAATCACTTCCTCTTGTTCCTCCATGTAATACACACCTTCTCTTTCTTCCTCCTCTACTCCCTCTTCTTCTCTTCTCTCATCCCACTCGGCCAAGGTGATAACTCTCCTATTTGGACACTCCGAAGCAATGTGCCCAAGACCTTGACACTTGAAACATCTTCTTTGGTCATTTGGCTTAGGGTTGGGACGGTTTTGGGAAGGTGGAGTCTTTTGTGGAGCTTGGTTCTTTTGTGGAGGTGGGGGTGTAGTAACCGTGGGTTTGGGGGTGGATAAGAGCTCCCCTTGTTGAAAGGTTGGCTCTTGGGAAAGGGTTTGGGAGGTTCTCTTTTGTAGAGCTTGGATTTCCTTTGTTGTTCAACTTTGTGGGCTAGGACACACACCTCATCAAAAGTGGTGTATTGTTGCAATTCTACCACATGAGCATATCTAGGATCTAACCCACCCAAATACCTTACTATGGTTTGCTCTTCGGGCTCCCTCAAGTCACACTTGATTAACAACTTCTCAAACTCCCTAGTGTACTCCTCAACACTCAAGTTCCCTTGAGTAAGATTGTGAAGTTGGGAGTAATTGTCTTGTAGGTAAGATGGGGGCAAGAAACGGGCTTTGAGTTTGGCTTTCATCTTTTCCCATGTTCGAATTTTCCCCTTCCCTTGCCTAACTCTCTTAGCACAAAGGTTGGACCACCAAAGAGAAGCATATTTACGAAGTTTAAGGGCCACAAGTTTTGCCTTATTTCCCTCCGAAATCTCTTTGTAGTCAAATATCCTCTCAACGGTTTGCATCCATTCCAAGAACTCATCGGGGTCTAGCTTCCCTTCAAATTCTGGAATCTCCACTCTAATGTCTCCATGGTGTGAGGTTGTTCGCCTTCCTCTTCTTGATCTTCCATAAGCCTCCTCTTCACTTGATGAATTCAAGTGTGGGGCTTCTCTTGCTTCTGGCTTGGAGTCGGAGGAGTTAGAAGATTGGGAGCTTCTAATCTCCTTACGCTTTTGCTTCAGGGAATCTCCGAGTTGTCGTGTCAAATACTCGTTCTGACCTTTGATCTCTTCATTTTGTATTCTCAAGGCCTCATAATTCCTCATGAGAGCCTCAAACTTCTCCTCCATGGTTATGCTAGTAGTGCTCACGTTGAAACAAGGAGGAACTTCACGGCCTGAATGTGGCACGGGCGTGCTGTGAGGCACGGGGTGGCCGTGCTCTGGTTCTGGACGAGAGTGAAGTTGAGATGTTGTTGGAAAAGGGGTGGCACGGTCGTGTGACATGGCACGGGGTGGCCGTGCTGAGGTGCTGGCTGTGGGTGAAAATGAAGTGTGGCTGGGATGTGAGGTGGCACGGTCGTGCGCTTTGGCACGGGGCAGCCGTGCCGATGTTCTGGGCGGTGAAAACCCGTGGAGCACGGTTTTGGCTTTTTTTGTGGGGGAAATGTGTTTGGGTGTTTGGAAGGGTGTTGGACAGCAAGCTTAGGCCTAGGGAAGCCTTAGCTCTGATACCAAGTATGATGTATCCTCAAGGGAAAGCCAAGAGGATAGGGAAGATGGGAGGAACGTGCAAGAAGTTCAAGGCAACTTTGAATCCTCAAACTCTCCTTAGACTTGGATAAGTAACCGGAACTAACACCAACCTTGGATACAGAAACACCACCAAGGAAAGATGTTAGGGCCCTTAACCACCCCTTGGATACAGAAACACCACCAAGAAGGAGGTAAGACTCTTGCTAGATCACCACTCAACCCGGCCAAAGGAAGAGATAAGCTAGAAGAGAGTTTGAGAGTTCAAAGGAGCAATGCTCAACTTCATTCACTATGTTTGCATGAGAGTGGCCGGCCAAAGGGCCTTGGGGGGGAATTTAATACAATCTTCAAGGTACAAACATAGGCCTTAGGTTGCACTACAAGCTACACTAGGCAAAAATACAAAGATCAAATCAAAGCAAAAAAGGTTAGATGCATCCTCCACTTGACACCTCTTCTATGCTAATCTTGAGGATGATGTGTCGACCTTGGGGTGATTGGAAGCTTCCTTGGCAGCTTGGCACTCCTTATGATGATTCTTGCAAGTGGCTAAGCATGGAAAAGAGCAACAGCACCTCATTCCTCTCTCTCCTGTACCGGCTGGGCATGGGCTGGGTAAAAGGGTGTTTTGTGCAATGTTTTGGTGGTTAATAGCTCCACATGTGTGTAATTTGGCTGAGTTTTTTTATCGCCATTTGATAATATTTTTAAAGTACTTTCAAGCCATAAAAGTTTCAAACCAAATAGAGGAGAAATGGTCCACCAAAACAGCCCTTGATTTCGGACAATCCAGTTTCTGGCCAGGATGTAGTGTCTGACTTGGCATGAGGTTTTGAGGTACGAAATGATCTCCAAATGACTTGCAAGAGGTCTTGATGGAAAGAGCACATCTTGAACTTAAACTTAGGCTTCCTGCAACCCCATTTCAGCCTTGGGAAGGTTAGGAAATCAGGTTCACAAACCGGGTTTGTGCACGCCCGAAATTCCAGTTTTGACAAAAAAGTTCCCTTGTGTTCCTAGGCTGATTCTTTGCATTTTGGACGTGGAACTTGGACTCTTTGGGCTTCCTTGCTGGCCATGGATCATGCTAGGGGATGGACCTCCATCATATGGGTAGATGTTAGTATGGATTTCATACTTGGTTTACCAAGGACACAAAGGAGTAAAGATTCTATCTTTGTGGTTGTGGATCGATTTTCAAAGATGGCTCATTTTATTCCCTGCAACAAGATTAATGATGCTACTCATGTCGCTGAGCTCTATTTCAAAGAAGTGATGAGATTACATGTAATTCCTCGTTCCATCGTCTCAGATCGAGATACCAAGTTCCTAAGTCACTTTTGGATTACTTTGTGGAAGAAGTTGGGTACCAAACTCAAATACAGTACCACTTGTCATCCACAAACAGACGGGCAAACAGAGGTCACCAATCGAACTCTTGGTACCTTAGTAAGAGTTTTGATTAAGCACCAAGTTAAGGCATGGGATCTGTCACTTCCACACGCTGAGTTTGCATATAACAAGACTCCCAGCAAAGCTACTGGTCTATCACCCTTTAAGGTGGTCTACGGAACTGATCCCCTAAGTCCACTTGATCTTATTCCTCGACCGTTAGATCAAAAGCCAAGTGCGGATGCCGCAGCTAGAGTGGAAGAAATCCAGAAGTTGCATGAGTTAGTAAAGGCCAAAATCGAGAAAACTACACTCTCATACACGGCCCAAGCTAACAAGCATAAAAGAGAGAAGCTTTTTAAGCCAGGTGATTTGGTCTGGATACATCTACGCAAAGAACGTTTTCCTTCCAAGAGGAAAACTAAGCTGATGCCACGAGCAGATGGTCCATTCGAGATTTTGGAGAAGATTAATGATAATGCTTATAAGGTGGAGTTACCAGGAGATTATGGAGTATCAGCTACGTTTAACGTTGCTGATTTAAGCCCTTATGAAGCAGATGGTTATCTTTCTGATTTGAGGATCAAATCTTCCCAACAAGTGGAGAATGATGGAGGTCCATCCTCAAGGTCCAATAATGTTTCAATGCTCCAGAACAATCAAGAAATCAAGTCCAAAGTCACGGCCATAAGTCACTTGATGAAGAAAACACAAGGTGATGCACCCGGATTCTCATCCAGATTTTCACCCGGTTTTTGTTATCTAATTACATAAGATTAAGGCACGTTTTGGTGCTCATTTTTTGGGGAATTTTCAAGCTCAAGATCTTAGCTTTTAAGTCCAATTGGTTTCATATTATTTGGAGTTCAATTGGTTGCTTAAAACAGCTCATCTTTTGACCCTGTCTGGATTGCACTACAAACTGCACGGTTTTGGAATTCTGGTTTGTTCAGGGGGCAAATGAAGTCCAATTGCTGTGATTCAAGTTGTAGGGTAAACTAGACATCTTGAGGTTTCCATCCATGCAAGAAACGTAGCAATTAGTCAACATTTGATGTGTCAAACATGCATGACAAAGAAACTGGCTGATTGACACCCGGTTACTTAGCCTAGTAGTTTTCCTCCTTCAAGGGGTTTGCTTAAGGTGCAAGCTTGCCTACCAGGTCAAATTGAGCTGCTTGGTAAGCTGCCACCCACCCACCCATGAGAGAGACATGTGGAGCAAGGGAAAAGCCTCCATTTTGCAAGCTTTCACACGGCCACTCTAGCATGACATGGCAACCATGCATTCTTCAGCTCTTTTGAGGTGGCCAACCATGAAACCTTACCTTCCTAGCTGGGAAATTGAGTCATTGACATTCCTTAATGCATAGGAAAGAGCTTAGGAAGATAAAATAGTGTTTTGTAACTTAAACTTTCAGCTTGTGTTTGTTTAGGACCAAACCGTGTACTAAGTAGTCTTAGGCATGCTTAATGACTTTCCTACCTTAGAAGGAAAGCTCTCTCATGTATTCTCAAGGCCATATAAAAGCCTTGTATGTTCATTTTAAGCATATGGAGTTGATTATTCAGTTGAGAGCAAAGACTTTGTGTCTTGTGATTTCCTTAAACACTTAACTTGCTTATCCTTAATTGTGGCCGATTAAGGTGGTGACCAAGTGAGTCTTGATCTTTGGTTAGGTGGTGTATCTTATCCTAGCCCAAGATTAAGGGTGATGGAAGGTTGTAAGGAGAAGAACCAACTCACACTTGCCACAAAGTGAAATGCTTGAAAACAAGAAGAAGGAACACAACAATGGAAAGGAAAACAAGAGTTTGGATAATCAAGGGACCTTGCAAGGGATAATCCGAGGAGCCACCCTTGGAGAACACTTGGGCAATCTCTTTGTATCAACTAGTTACAGAATTTAATCACCTTCTAGTTGAGAGAAAGAGACCTAGAGACCCACTTGAGTTGCCAAGCTCAAGATATAACACTAGGACTTTGTTTTTTTTGAGAGAGTTTGAAAACTCACAACTTCATTCATTCAAAAGTGCTTACAAGTGAGAGCCCCATCTGGTTTTTATGCAAGTATGGCCGAACCCCCTCCCCTTCTAAGCAGCAAAATCAATAGCTAGGTACATTTGGGAAAGAGTTACACATCAAATCAACCAATGCTAGCTAAACACCTCACTACCTAGCTTAAGCTACTTCATTAGGGCCATAATACCTCCTAAATGATGTGTCAAGCTTACAATGGTCCTAAAATGCAGCAAAGGTGAGTCATTAGGCAAGTGGGCAAGCAAAAAACCAAGGGAAATCAGCCCCTTGTACCGGCTAGAGACAAACCGGTTAAAAGGGGGTTTTCCTTGTCCTTTTGGCTGGATAATACCAACACAAGGGGGTGCTTTGGATGGGATTTGAACCCTTGACTTGATAAATATTTAAGTCCCCTTTCATGCTGCAAAATTCAGAAAGAGTGGAGTTAAGTTGGTGGTCCAACTTTCTCCTTAATTCGGATGCTGCTGTTTTGGCGCCCAGCCTGCGCACTTGGAAAGATCTTGCTGATTGACTAACCAAACGACCTCCAAATCCTTTGCAACTCGTTTTATTGGATTCCTAACATCTTAAACTTAAAGAGAGGGGGTAAGGCAGTCATTCATCCCCTCACCTTCAAGTCCCAGAAGATGCACAAAACCGGGCTAATTTCCGGTTGAATCTGCCCATGTACTGTCCGAGTGCTCTATGACTTCTTTGACCAAGGCATGGATATTCTTGACTTCCTTGGGGCTTGAGGGGGTATGTGGAGTTGCTGGTTGTGCATTTGGAGTTTGGTCATGATGGTCCCCATCATTCCCCCCAGCTTGAATGGAGTTTGACCTCAAACTCGGCAACTCTTCTTCTTCATCATAGTATGGGCTTAAATCAGCCACGTTGAAAGTGGCGGACACCCCATAGTCTCCGGGAAGGTCTATCTTGTATGCATTTGGGCCAATCTTCTCAAGGACTTCAAATGGACCATCCGATCTTGGTAATAGCTTGGATTTCCGCTTGCTTGGGAATCTTTCTTTCCTTAAATGGACCCATACTAGTTCCCCGGGCTGGAAATGAGCTTCCCTCCTCTTCGTGTTGGCATAGAACTTAGCTTGCTCATTGAACTTTTCAATTCTTTCTCTCACCTTAGCATGAAGCTCTTCGACCTCCTTTGCTCTCTTTTCGGCTTCCCAACTAAATTTAGTGGGATTAGGAATGGGAACAAGATCAATGGGAGTCCGTGGGTTGTTGCCATACACAACTTGGAAGGGTGAGAGGCCCGTGGCCTTGCTTGGGGCTCGGGTGAATGCAAACTCCGCATGGCAAAGTAGTTCATCCCAACTTTTAATGTTCTTCTTCACCAAGACCCGAAGTAATGTGCCCAAGGTGCGGTTTGTTACCTCGGTTTGGCCGTCCGTTTGGGGATGGCATGAGGTGCTGAATTTGAGACTAGTACCAAGCTTCCTCCATAATGTGAGCCAAAAATGACTCAAGAACTTAGTGTCACGATCGGACACCATACTCCTTGGTATTCCATGCAACCGCACAATCTCTTTGAAATAAAGATTGGACACTTGTGAAGCATCAAAGGTGGTGTGACATGCTACAAAGTGGGCCATCTTGGAGAATCTATCAACCACTACCATGATAGAGTCCTTGTGCCTTTGAGTTCTTGGTACCCCCGTGATGAAGTCCAAGCTAACATCTTCCCAAGGCCCTTGAGGAACCGGCAAGGGGGTGTAAAGACCTTGAGGCCGTATGTAATCCTTGGCAAGTTGGCAAGTAGAGCACCTTTTAATGAAGTGCTCCACATCTCTTGACATCTTGGGCCAAAAGTAATGCTCCTTAAGCATAGAACAAGTCTTCTCAATTCCAAAATGGCCGGCTAGAGCTCCCCCATGGAGTTCTTGAATCAAAAGCTCTCTAAACCCACATTTAGGAACGCAAAGTCGGTTTCCCTTGAAGAGGAATCCGTCCTCTAGGTGGAAAGGACCGTAGGCATGGCTAGAACACTTTTCAAGAATGGTCTTGAAATCTTCATCTTGGGTATACATAGCCTTGATGCACTCAAACCCAAGTACCTTGGATTCAAGAGTAGAGAGCAAGAGATATCTTCTTGACAATGCATCGGCCCCTTTGTTCATTTGGCCGGATTTATGGGGGATCATAAAGTGAAAGGATTGCAAGAACTCTACCCACTTGGCATGTCGTGGATTGAGCTTATGTTGTCCTTGGATGACCTTCAAGGCTTGATGATCCGTATGGAGGATGAACTCGCCTCCAATCAAGTAATGCCGCCAATGCTCCAATGCCCTTACTAAGGCATAGAACTCCTTGTCGTATGCAGAATACTTCCTCTTGGCATCATTGAGCTTCTCACTAAAATAAGCAATGGGCCTCTTCTCTTGTGACAACACGGCCCCAATGCCAACACCGGATGCATCACATTCTACCTCAAAAACTTTGGAAAAGCTAGGTAGTGCAAGGATGGGTGCACTAGTAAGCTTCTCCTTGATTTCTTCAAAGGCATGTTGGGCCTTATCATTCCACTCAAAGGGCTTGACCTTGAGGATCTCGGTCATGGGTGCCATAATTGAGCTAAAATTGCTCACGAACCTCCTATAAAAGGAAGCCAAGCCATGGAAGCTCCGGACTTGTTGGATGGACATGGGGGTAGGCCACTCACGGATGGCCTTGATTTTCTCTTCATCTACTTGGATGCCTTCGGCCGACACCACATATCCCAAGAACTTCACTTGAGGAGTGAAGAAGTGGCACTTCTCTAGGTTGCCATAAAGTTGCTCTTGTGCCAAGACACTTAAAACATCATGCAAGTGCTTGGAATGCTCTTCTTCTCCACGGCTATTGATGGGGACCATCATGACCAAACTCCAAATGCACAACCAGCAACTCCACACACCCCCTCAAGCCCCAAGGAAGTCAAGAATATCCATGCCTTGGTCAAAGAAGTCATAGAGCACTCGGACAGTACATGGGCAGATTCAACCGGAAATTGGCCCGGTTTTGTGCATCTTCTGGGACTTGAAGGTGAGGGGATGAATGACTGCCTTGCCCCCTCTCTTTAAGTTTAAGATGTTAGGAATCCAATAAAACAAGTTGCAAAGGATTTGGAGGTCGTTTGGTTAGTCAATCAGCAAGATCTTTTCAAGTGCGCAGGCTGGGCGCCAAAACAGCAGCATCCGAATTAAGGAGAAAGTTGGACCACCAACTTAACTCCACTCTTTCTGAAATTTTGCAGCATGAAAGGGGACTTAAATATTTATCAAGTCAAGGGTTCAAATCCCATCCAAAGCACCCCCTTGTGTTGGTATTATCCAGCCAAAAGGACAAGGAAAACACCCTTTTAACCGGTTTGTCTCTAGCCGGTACAAGGGGCTGATTTCCCTTGGTTTTTGCTTGCCCACTTGCCTAATGACTCACCTTTGCTGCATTTTAGGACCATTGTAAGCTTGACACATCATTTAGGAGGCATTATGGCCCTAATGAAGTAGCTTAAGCTAGGTAGTGAGGTGTTTAGCTAGCATTGGTTGATTTGATGTGTAACTCTTCCCCAAATGTACCTAGCTATTGATTTTGCTGCTTAGAAGGGGAGGGGGTTCGGCCATACTTGC
Source organism: Carnegiea gigantea (assembly GCA_029747015.1). Lineage (NCBI taxonomy): Eukaryota > Viridiplantae > Streptophyta > Magnoliopsida > Caryophyllales > Cactaceae > Carnegiea > Carnegiea gigantea. Next base: position 57,881 of record JAKOGI010003037.1, on the reverse strand, counting down.
ATAAAAACCAGATGGGGCTCTCACTTGTAAGCACTTTTGAATGAATGAAGTTGTGAGTTTTCAAACTCTCTCAAAAACAAAGTCCTAGTGTTATATCTTGAGCTTGGCAACTCAAGTGGGTCTCTAGGTCTCTTTCTCTCAACTAGAAGGTGATTAAATTCTGTAACTAGTTGATACAAAGAGATTGCCCAAGTGTTCTCCAAGGGTGGCTCCTCGGATTATCCCTTGCAAGGTCACTTGATTATCCAAACTCTTGTTTTCCTTTCCATTGTTGTGTTCCTTCTTCTTGTTTTCAAGCATTTCACTTTGTGGCAAGTGTGAGTTGGTTCTTCTCCTTACAACCTTCCATCAAATTGGTATCAGAGCTTAGGCTATCTTTCTTGGCCAAGCTTCCTTGCCCAAACACATTCCAAACACCCAAACTCACAAAACAGCCCAAACACATCCTCACCAAATTTTCAGCCGTGCCCAACCAGAAACTTGGCACGGGCACACCGTGCCACCTGAGCACGACCGTGCCACCATTTCAGTCCAGCACGTCTTTGGCAGTAGTTCAGCACGGTCAGACCGTGCCTACTAGCACGACCGTGCCAACCTCTCCCCGTCCCAAAACACTCGTCCTTCCTTCCAAAGCCAAAATGTCCTCTAGTCTCACACCCGAGCAAGTGGCGGAACAAGCCTTGAGGGAGAAAGCCGAGGTAGAAGCTCAACTGAAGTACCTCCAAAAGCAACTAGGACAACTTATGGAAGAAAAGAAGAGAGGCTTATGGAGCTCAAAGAGCTCAAGCAAGTATCAAGACTCGGATGACTCCGAGGGAAGCAACCCCATTAGTGACTCAAGTGAAGGGGAGCTTGCACCAAGGTCCCAACGACATCAAAGGTCAAGAGGACGAAACTTTGGTGATTTTAAAGTCGACATTCCGGAGTTCGAAGGGCAACTAGACCCGGACATCTTCCTTGATTGGCTTCAAACGGTGGAAAGAGTATTTGAATACAAGGACATTCCGGAAAGCAAAAAGGTAAAGCTAGTAGCCTTGAAACTTCGTAAATATGCTTCCATATGGTGGTCTAATGTTGTGTCCAAAAGGGTGAGAAAAGGGAAAAGTAAGATAAAGACTTGGGAGCAAATGAAATCCAAACTTAAAGCCAAGTTCTTACCCCCACACTATCTTCAAGACAATTTCCTTAAACTCCACCACCTCCGACAAGGTTCAAAGAGTGTAGAGGAGTATACTAGGGACTTTGAACAACTTCTTCTAAAGTGTGATTTGAGGGAAGATGATTCCCAAACCTTGATTCGTTACTTGAGTGGGCTTGATGAACAAATTGCCCATGTAGTGGAATTACACCCTTACACCTCCCTTGATGAGTTGAGTGCTTTAGCTCACAAGGTAGAAAAACAAAAGAAGCTCAAAGGCAAGAACCCCATCTCTAAGCCTACCCCACGGCCCTATGGCTTTCAAAAGCCCCCATTCACTCCACAAAGACCTTCTCCACCCCCAAACCCGAAACCCCCTCAAATAGCCTCCCCACAAACTCCCTCCAAGCCACCACCAAAACCCACTAGCAAGGTTCGATGCTTTCGTTGTCAAGGTCTTGGACATTACGCTTCCGAATGTCCAAACAAGAGAATGGTATCTCTAGCCGAATATCAGGAGTCCTTAGAGGAGCTAGAGGTTGAGGAAGAGAAAAATGAAGAAGAAAAGGAGATGTACATGGCCGAAATGTTGGAAGAAGTAGAAGAGGGCCCGGATGAAGGGGAACTACTAGTGATTAGAAGGGCTCTAAGTGGGATTGCTACTCAAGACAACATGGAGCAAAGGGAGAGCATCTTCCATACAAGGTGCACCGTGAGTGGCAAGGTGTGTTCTCTCATCATCGATGGGGGAAGTTGTGCTAATGTGACCTCAAAAACCATGGTGGACAAACTCAAGATTCCGGTCACACCTCACCCAAATCCTTACACCATTCAATGGCTCAACCAAGGTAAGGGTTTGCAAATTACTACTCGATGTTTGCTTACTTTTTCCATTGGAAAGACATATAAAGATGAGATATGGTGTGACATAGTGCCCATGGATGCTTGTCATGTTCTTTTGGGCCGACCATGGCTCTTTGATAGAAGGGTGATGCATGATGGTCGAAAGAATACCTATACCTTCACAAAAGACAACAAGAAAATCACCCTCACTCCCCTCAAGCCTAGCCCACAAAAGAACCCTCAAGACAATCCCAAGATGGATGTCTTCCTCACCACCTTACTCCACTCTCAACTCCATGAGTTCGAAGACTTTAAAGAGTGGATCCTCTTAGGCCAAGAACCGGCCAAGGTAAAGGAATCTCCCCATCCTTTACTTACCTCACTTCTACAAGCCTTTGTCCACGTCTTCCCACAAGAAATACCTCATGGCTTACCCCCCAAAAGATCCATCCAACATAAAATCGACCTCTTCCCGGGGGCCACACTCCCAAATAGACCGGCCTACCGCATGAACCCTCAAGAGACACAAGAGGTTCAAAGACAAGTGGATGAGCTCCTAGCCAAGGGCTTGATCCGTGAGAGCTTGAGTCCATGTGCCGTCCCGGCCCTACTTGTGCCCAAGAAAGATGGGAGCATGAGAATGTGTGTTGATAGTAGAGCTATCAACAAGATCACCATCAAATACCGGTACCCCATCCCAAGGTTGGAGGATTTGCTAGATGAGCTTCATGGGGCCACTATATTCTCAAAGATTGATCTAAGAAGTGGCTATTATCAAATACGGATCTTTGAAGGGGATGAATGGAAGACGGCTTTTAAAACCAAGGGTGGCCTATATGAATGGCTTGTCATGCCCTTTGGTTTGACTAATGCACCTAGCACATTCATGAGGCTAATGAACCAAGTTCTTAAGCCATTCATTGGGAGATATGTCGTTGTGTATTTTGACGATATTTTGGTGTATAGCCGTGGAGAAGAAGAGCATTCCAAGCACTTGCATGATGTTTTAAGTGTCTTGGCACAAGAGCAACTTTATGGCAACCTAGAGAAGTGCCACTTCTTCACTCCTCAAGTGAAGTTCTTGGGATATGTGGTGTCGGCCGAAGGCATCCAAGTAGATGAAGAGAAGATCAAGGCCATCCGTGAGTGGCCTACCCCCATGTCCATCCAACAAGTCCGGAGCTTCCATGGCTTGGCTTCCTTTTATAGGAGGTTCGTGAGCAATTTTAGCTCAATTATGGCACCCATGACCGAGATCCTCAAGGTCAAGCCCTTTGAGTGGAATGAGAAGGCCCAACATGCCTTTGAAGAAATCAAGGAGAAGCTTACTAGTGCACCCATCCTTGCACTACCTAGCTTTTCCAAAGTTTTTGAGGTAGAATGTGATGCATCCGGTGTTGGCATTGGGGCCGTGTTGTCACAAGAGAAGAGGCCCATTGCTTATTTTAGTGAGAAGCTCAATGATGCCAAGAGGAAGTATTCTACATACGACAAGGAGTTCTATGCCTTAGTAAGGGCATTGGAGCATTGGCGGCATTACTTGATTGGAGGCGAGTTCATCCTCCATACGGATCATCAAGCCTTGAAGTTCATCCAAGGACAACATAAGCTCAATCCACGACATGCCAAGTGGGTAGAGTTCTTGCAATCCTTTCACTTTATGATCCACCATAAATCCGGCTAAATGAACAAAGGGGCCGATGCATTGTCAAGAAGATATCTCTTGCTCTCTACTCTTGAATCCAAGGTACTTGGGTTTGAGTGCATCAAGGCTATGTATACCCAAGATGAAGATTTCAAGACCATTCTTGAAAAGTGTTCTAGCCATGCCCACGGTCCTTTCCACCTAGAGGACGGATTCCTCTTCAAGGGAAACCGACTTTGCGTTCCTAAATGTGGGTTTAGAGAGCTTTTGATTCAAGAACTCCATGGGGGAGCTCTAGCCGGCCATTTTGGAATTGAGAAGACTTGTTCTATGCTTAAGGAGCATTACTTTTGGCCCAAGATGTCAAGAGATGTGGAGCACTTCATTAAAAGGTGCTCTACTTGCCAACTTGCCAAGGATCACATACGGCCTCAAGGTCTTTACACCCCCTTGCCGGTTCCTCAAGGGCCTTGGGAAGATGTTAGCTTGGACTTCATCACGGGGTTACCAAGAACTCAAAGGCACAAGGACTCTATCGGTTCCTCAAGGGCCTTGGGAAGATGTTAGCTTGGACTTCATCACGGGGTTACCAAGAACTCAAAGGCACAAGGACTCTATCATGGTAGTGGTTGATAGATTCTCCAAGATGGCCCACTTTGTAGCATGTCACACCACCTTTGATGCTTCACAAGTGGCCAATCTTTATTTCAAAGAGATTGTGCGGTTGCATGGAATACCAAGGAGTATGGTGTCCGATCGTGACACTAAGTTCTTCAGTCATTTTTGGCTCACATTATGGAGGAAGCTTGGTACTAGTCTCAAATTCAGCACCTCATGCCATCCCCAAACGGACGGCCAAACCGAGGTAACAAACCGCACTTTGGGCACATTACTTAGGGTCTTGGTAAAGAAGAATATTAAGAGTTGGGATGAACTCCTTTGTCATGCGGAGTTTGCATTCAACCGAGCCCCAAGCAAGGCCACGGGCCTCTCACCCTTCCAAGTTGTGTATGGCGACAACCCACGGACTCCCATTGATCTTGTTCCCATTCCTAATCCCACTAAATTTAGTTGGGAAGCCGAAAAGAGAGCAAAGGAGGTCCAAGAGCTTCATGCTAAGGTGAGAGAAAGAATTGAAAAGTTCAATGAGCAAGCTAAGTTCTATGCCAACACGAAGAGGAGGGAAGCTCATTTCCAGCCCGGGGAACTAGTATGGGTCCATTTAAGGAAAGAAAGATTCCCAAGCAAGCGGAAATCCAAGCTATTACCAAGATCGGATGGGTCATTTGAAGTCCTTGAGAAGATTGGCCCAAATGCATACAAGATAGACCTTCCCGGAGACTATGGGGTGTCCGCCACTTTCAACGTGGCTGATTTAAGCCCATACTATGATGAAGAAGAAGAGTTGCCAAGTTTGAGGTCAAACTCCATTCAAGCTGGGGGGAATGATGGGGACCATCATGACCAAACTCCAAATGCACAACCAGCAACTCCACACACCCCCTCAAGCCCCAAGGAAGTCAAGAACATCCATGCCTTGGTCAAGAAAGTCATAGAGCACTCGGACAGCACATGGGCAGATTCAACCAGAAATTGGCCCGATTTTGTGCATCTTTTGGGACTTGAAGGTGAGGGGATGAATGACTGCCTTGCCCCCTCTCTTTAAGTTTAAGATGTTAGGAATCCAATAAAACAAGTTGCAAAGGATTTGGAGGTCGTTTGGTTAGTCAATCAGCAAGATCTTTTCAAGTGCGCAGGCTGGACGCCAAAACAGCAGCATCCGAATTAAGGAGAAAGTTGGACCACCAACTTAACTCCACTCTTTCTGAAATTTTGCAGCATGAAAGGGGACTTAAATATTTATCAAGTCAAGGGTTCAAATCCCATCCAAAGCACCCCCTTGTGTTAGTATTATCCAGCCAAAAGGACAAGGAAAACACCCTTTTAACCGGTTTGTCTCTAGCCGGTACAAGGGGCTGATTTCCCTTGGTTTTTGCTTGCCCACTTGCCTAATGACTCACCTTTGCTGCATTTTAGGACCATTGTAAGCTTGACACATCACTTAGGAGGCATTATGGCCCTAATGAAGTAGCTTAAGCTAGGTAGTGAGGTGTTTAGCTAGCATTGGTTGATTTGATGTGTAACTCTTCCCCAAATGTACCTAGCTATTGATTTTGCTGCTTAGAAGGGGAGGGGGTTCGGCCATACTTGCATAAAACCCAGATGGGGCTCTCACTTGTAAGCACTTTTGAATGAATGAAGTTGTGAGTTTTCAAACTCTCTCAAAAAAACAAAGTCCTAGTGTTATATCTTGAGCTTGGCAATTCAAGTGGGTCTCTAGGTCTCTTTCTCTCAACTAGAAGGTGATTAAATTCTGTAACTAGTTGATACAAAGAGATTGCCCAAGTGTTCTCCAAAGGTGGCTCCTCGGATTATCCCTTGCAAGGTCACTTGATTATCCAAACTCTTGTTTTCCTTTCCATTGTTGTGTTCCTTCTTCTTGTTTTCAAGCATTTCACTTTGTGGCAAGTGTGAGTTGGTTCTTCTCCTTACAACCTTCCATCAGCTATACACCAAAATATCGTCAAAATACACAACGACATATCTCCCAATGAATGGCTTAAGAACTTGGTTCATTAGCCTCATGAATGTGCTAGGTGCATTAGTCAAACCAAAGGGCATGCCAAGCCACTCATATAGGCCACCCTTGGTTTTAAAAGCCGTCTTCCATTCATCCCCTTCAAAGATCCGTATTTGATAATAGCCACTTCTTAGATCAATCTTTGAGAATATAGTGGCCCCATGGAGCTCATCTAGCAAATCCTCCAACCTTGGGATGGGGTACCGGTATTTGATGGTGATCTTGTTGATAGCTCTTCTATCAACACACATTCTCATGCTCCCATCTTTCTTGGGCACAAGTAGAGCCGGAACGGCACATGGACTCAAGCTCTCACGGATCAAGCCCTTGGCTAGGAGTTCATCCACTTGTCTTTGAACCTCTTGTGTCTCTTGAGGGTTCATGCGGTAGGCCGGTCTATTTGGGAGTGTGGCCCCCGGGAAGAGGGCGATTTTATGTTGGATGGATCTTTTGGGGGGTAAGCCATGAGGTATTTCTTGTGGGAAGACGTGGGCAAAGGCTTGTAGAAGTGAGGTAAGTAAAGGATGGGGAGATTCCTTTACCTTGGCCGGTTCTTGGCCTAAGAGGATCCACTCTTTAAAGTCTTCGAACTCATGGAGTTGAGAGTGGAGTAAGGTGGTGAGGAAGACATCCATCTTGGGATTGTCTTGAGGGTTCTTTTGTGGGCTAGGCTTGAGGGGAGTGAGAGTGATTTTCTTGTTGTCTTTTGTGAAGGTATAGGTATTCTTTCGACCATCATGCATCACCCTTCTATCAAAGAGCCATGGTCGGCCCAAAAGAACATGGCAAGCATCCATAGGCGCTATGTCACACCATATCTCATCTTTATATGACTTTCTAATGGAAAAAGTAAGCAAACATCGAGTAGTAATTTGCAAACCCTTACCTTGGTTGAGCCATTGAATGGTGTAAGGATTTGGGTGAGGTGTGACCGGAATCTTGAGTTTGTCCACCATGGTTTTGAGGTCACATTAGCACAACTTCCCCCATCGATGATGAGAGAACACACCTTGCCACTCACGGTGCACCTTGTATGGAAGATGCTCTCCCTTTGCTCCATGTTGTCTTGAGTAGCAATCCCACTTAGAGCCTTCTAATCACTAGTAGTTCCCCTTCATCCGGGCCCTCTTCTACTTCTTCCAACATTTCGGCCATGTACATCTCCTTTTCTTCTTCATTTTTCTCTTCCTCAACCTCTAGCTCCTCTAAGGACTCCTGATATTCGGCTAGAGATACCATTCTCTTGTTTGGACATTCGGAAGCGTAATGTCCAAGACCTTGACAACGAAAGCATCGAACCTTGCTAGTGGGTTTTGGTGGTGGCTTGGAGGGAGTTTGTGGGGAGGCTATTTGAGGGGTTTTCGGGTTTGGGGGTGGAGAAGGTCTTTGTGGAGTGAATGGGGGCTTTTGAAAGCCATAGGGCCGTGGGGTAGGCTTAGAGATGGGGTTCTTGCCTTTGAGCTTCTTTTGTTTTTCTACCTTGTGAGATAAAGCACTCAACTCATCAAGGGAGGTGTAAGGGTGTAATTCCACTACATGGGCAATTTGTTCGTCAAGCCCACTCAAGTAACGAATCAAGGTTTGGGAATCATCTTCCCTCAAATCACACTTTAGAAGAAGGTGTTCAAAGTCCCTAGTATACTCCTCTACACTCTTTGAACCTTGTCGGAGGTGGTGGAGTTTAAGGAAATTGTCTTGAAGATAGTGTGGGGGTAAGAACTTGGCTTTAAGTTTGGATTTCATTTGCTCCCAAGTCTTTATCTTACTTTTCCCTTTTCTCACCCTTTTGGACACAACATTAGACCACCATATGGAAGCATATTTACGAAGTTTCAGGGCTACTAGCTTTACCTTTTTGCTTTCCGGAATGTCCTTGTATTCAAATACTCTTTCCACCGTTTGAAGCCAATCAAGGAAGATGTCCGGGTCTAGTTGCCCTTCGAACTCTGGAATGTCGACTTTAAAATCACCAAAGTTTCGTCCTCTTGACCTTTGATGTCGTTGGGACCTTGGTGCAAGCTCCCCTTCACTTGAGTCACTAATGGGGTTGCTTCCCTCGGAGTCATCCGAGTCTTGATACTTGCTTGAGCTCTTTGAGCTCCATAAGCCTCTCTTCTTTTCTTCCGTAAGTTGTCCTAGTTGCTTTTGGAGGTACTTCAGTTGAGCTTCTACCTCGGCTTTCTCCCTCAAGGCTTGTTCCGCCACTTGCTCGGGTGTGAGACTAGAGGACATTTTGGCTTTGGAAGGAAGGACGCGTGTTTTGGGACGGGGAGAGGTTGGCACGGTCGTGCTAGTAGGCACGGTCTGACCGTGCTGAACTACTGCCAAAGACGTGCTGGACTGAAATGGTGGCACGGTCGTGCTCAGGTGGCACGGTGTGCCCGTGCCAAGTTTCTGGTTGGGCACGGCTGAAAATTTGGTGAGGATGTGTTTGGGCTGTTTTGTGAGTTTGGGGGTTTGGAATGTGTTTGGGCAAGGAAGCTTGGCCAAGAAAGATAGCCTAAGCTCTGATACCAATTTGATGGAAGGTTGTAAGGAGAAGAACCAACTCACACTTGCCACAAAGTGAAATGCTTGAAAACAAGAAGAAGGAACACAACAATGGAAAGGAAAACAAGAGTTTAGATAATCAAGTGACCTTGCAAGGGATAATCCGAGGAGCCACCCTTGGAGAACACTTGGGCAATCTCTTTGTATCAACTAGTTACAGAATTTAATCAACTTCTAGTTGAGAGAAAGAGACCTAGAGACCCACTTGAGTTGCCAAGCTCAAGATATAACACTAGGACTTTGTTTTTGAGAGAGTTTGAAAACTCACAACTTCATTCATTCAAAAGTGCTTACAAGTGAAAGCCCCATCTGGTTTTTATGCAAGTATGGCCGAACCCCCTCCCCTTCTAAGCAGCAAAATCAATAGCTAGGTACATTTGGGGAAGAGTTACACATCAAATCAACCAATGCTAGCTAAACAGCTCACTACCTAGCTTAAGCTACTTCATTAGGGCCATAATGCCTCCTAAATGATGTGTCAAGCTTACAATGGTCCTAAAATGCAGCAAAGGTGAGTCATTAGGCAAGTGAGCAAGCAAAAAACCAAGGGAAATCAGCCCCTTGTACCGGCTAGAGACAAACCGGTTAAAAGGGTGTTTTCCTTGTCCTTTTGGCTGGATAATACCAACACAAGGGGGGGCTTTGGATGGGATTTGAACCCTTGACTTGATAAATATTTAAGTCCCCTTTCATGCTGCAAAATTTCAGAAAGAGTGGAGTTAAGTTGGTGGTCCAACTTTCTCCTTAATTCGGATGCTGCTGTTTTGGCGCCCAGCCTGCGCACTTGAAAAGATCTTGCTAATTGACTAACCAAACGACCTCCAAATCCTTTGCAACTTGTTTTATTGGATTCCTAACATCTTAAACTTAAAGAGAGGGGGCAAGGCAGTCATTCATCCCCTCTCCTTCAAGTCCCAGAAGATGCACAAAACCGGGCCAATTTCCGGTTGAATCTGCCCATGTACTGTCCGAGTGCTCTATGACTTCTTTGACCAAGGCATGGATATTCTTGACTTCCTTGGGGCTTGAGGGGGTATGTGGAGTTGCTGGTTGTGCATTTGGAGTTTGGTCATGATGGTCCCCATCAATGGAGGTCCATCCTCAAGGTCTAATAATGTTTCATTGATCCAAAATAATCAAGAAATCAACTCCAAAGTCACGGCCATGAGTCACTTGATGTCAAACACACAAGGTGATACACCCGGGTTCTCATCCAGATTTTTACCCGGTTTTTGCTATCTTATTACATCGGCCTAAAGCATATTTTGGTGTCCGTTTTGTGGATGATTATCAAGTTCAGGATGTTAACTTTTAAGTCCAATTGGTTTCATATCATTTGGAATTCATTTGGTTACTTAAAACAGTTCATCTCTTGAACCTGTCTGGATTGCACTGCAAAATGCACAGTTTCGGTTTTCTAGTTTGTTCAGGGGGCAAATGACGTTCAAATGCTACGATTCCAAATGGAGGGTAAACTAGACATCTTGAGGTTTCCAATCATGTAAGAAACGTAGCAAATATTCATCATTTGAGGTGTCAAACATGCGTTGCAAGTGGAGGCAGAAACCGGCTGCTTGACACCCAGTTGCTTAGCTTGGTGGTTTTCCTCCTTCAAGGGGTTTGCTTAAGGTGGAAGGCTGCCAAGCAGGTCATTTTGAGCTGCTTGATTAAGCACCACTCAGCTACTTGAGAAAGAGGCACGTGGAGCTAGTGAAACGCCACCATTTTGCAAGCTCTCATTCGACCACTCAAGCATGACATGGCACACATGCAATTTTCAGTCTTTTTGAGGTGGCTAGCCGTGCACGCTTACCTTCCTAGCTGGGAAATTGAGTCATCTACATTCCTTAATGCATAGGAAAGGCTTAGGAAGATAACTTAAGTGCTTTGTAAAATAAACTTTCAGCTTTGGTTTGTATTAGAGTAAACCGTGTGTTAGGTAGTGATTAGCAAGTTTAATGACTTTCCTCCCTTGAAAGGAAAGCTCATTTGTGTACTCTCAAGGCCATATAAAGCCTTGTATGTTCATTTTGAAGCAATAGAGTTGAAATTTTCAGTTGAGAGAAAAGACTTTGTGTCTTGTGATTTCCTAAACACTTAACTTGCTTATCCTTAATTGTGGCCGATTAAGGTGGTGACCAAGTGAGTCTTGATCTTTGGTTAGGTGGTGTATCTTATCCTAATCCAAGATTAAGGGTCCTAAGCTAAGTGATTAGTGGTGTATCTTATCTAATCATCTGGCTTAGAACTATCCTAAATTCATTAAACACACTTGAAGTTCATAAGCAAGCTCTTGGTTTCTCTCCCCTTAATCCGTGAGCCTCTTTAGTGATCTTCTTGGTGTTCTTCATCCTCCTTTACTTTCCTCACTTCCTTTACTCCTTTGATTCCTCTTTTCCTCACAAAATCAAGCCTTGACAAAGCTGATTGCATCGAACTTCCAACAACCTTCAAAGCTATCTCAAACCGTGGAAAGGGACTTACCTAGGCAAGCTAGGCAGCGAGTTGGCACGGTCACCCCGTGCCATCAAGCACGACCGTGCCACCCCTAGCCGTAAGAGTTTGCTTGTTTTCTAGCCTCCTTTGACGTGAGTTAACTTGGGTTGCTTTCCTTCCCTTGGACTTACATCATCAAATCCTTGGTTGGGGTTTCAAAAGCAAGCAAGTTCCCAAGAGGTGCAGGCTGATGGCAGCAGATATATCCTTGCCTTTTTCAGGGGGTAACTTTCAAATGGCTGGGAGTTTAAAGCTGCAAGAGGCTTTCTGGAAACTAGACTTCCAGAGCTTTCTCCCAGCTTTTGAATCAACCCATTTAGAAAAGTACTTTGGAAGTTATGCTCATTTGAAGTTGGTGCTGCAGTTCGGAAAAGCACTGGCAGCTTTTACTTTTGCTTTTGTACTTGTTGCTTTTTGGTCCCCCCCTTCCCCTTGTCCTTTTGGCCGGTTGTTTGGCCTTGGTTTTTATGGGTTTTTTGCTGATTATTAAGGCTTATAAATATGGGAAGAACCTCAGCATGTAAGGCAACTTTGAATGAATGTATTTGGTTGAGTTTAAACTCCCTTGTTTCTCTTCTTCTCTTGCTTATCACTAGCTTAGCTCCCTAGTGTGGTGTTCAAGAGTCCTTGAAGATCAATTGAGAGGTGATATCTGTATCTCTTTGATCCTTAAGGAGGGCTCTAAGTGAACTTGGTGGTGATATCTATATCCAAGTGAGCTTAGTTTGTCTTTTGTTTCTTTGTTGCTTGCAAACCCCTTTCTTCTTCTCTCTCTCTTTTATCTCACTACTTAAGATCCCTTCTTTGATCTTCATTTCAAGGTCTTAGAAGTGCATCAGGTGTCTACAAATCCCCTAAGTAAAGAAATCAGGTTTATGGCATTTTAAGTGGAAGAATTCCACTAAAATATTTTATCGTGCATTTTCAGACCAAAACTTCCAGTTTGGACAAAATGGCCCTATCTCTTTACTTTGATTGAGCATGATTAACTTTTAATGCTTGGACCTGAAAGTTAACATCCAGAGGAAACCAAAAATGCAAAAATATTGAACTTAACCCATAATTTAGCTTAATAAACTGATGCATATTCCCATATGCATCATTTTTATTTAAGGTCAGCTTCCAAGAAGAAAAGTGTCAAACAAGAGCGTGCATGGGAACTCTCATATTTTCTCTTATTATGTGAGTTTAAGGACTTTAGACACCATGAAGTAGTCAAGCAAGTGGCGAAAATCTGGATAAAACTCATATTCCTTTCGGAAGAATTGGTGCCCGATTCATCCCTGCGGAAGGTAATTTTTTTTGTGCTCATTTTTTTGACTAGCTCAAGTGGACCCACAACTTGAGGGGCCACATGGTTTTGAAGCTTAAGATGTCAGCTTTAAAATAAGCCTAATTTTATTTAATTTGGACGTCATTTGATTGGGCAAAGTAGCACTCAAAGGGAAGTTGTCCTGCTCCAGTCCAGTTCTGATATAGGTGTAATGTTCGGACCATAACTTTTGATCGACTTATCCAAATTGAGCAAATGAGCCCATTCTGGAAAATAGATTTCCAGGGCTTTCCAACAAGCCCAGAATCACCTGATTTGGACGTGTGTGCTGAGAGTTATGCTCAGTTGACGTGGAGGCTGCTGCAAGGATTAAATGCTGGGCAAATGAAGAGACTTTGGTTACATGACATCATGTGGATGACATCATGCACGACTTGGAGTGTTCTAGATGGATGTCTTCAGCTGATTGGAAGCCTAGAATATTCTTTGTAACCTCCCCACCCCTTTATGTTGAGTCTTTTCCATTTTCCAAGCCTTTTCAATTTTCTAGTTTTAATTGCTGGGAGTTTTTAAGTCTTTTGGTTATCTTTGTTTAGCTTATAAATAGGTGGGTTATGTAGTTGCATTTGAATTCAGAGTTGTAAGCTTTTCCAAGAGTAGTACAAACACCTTGAGAGGGATTCTCATTTGTGTCCAAAAAAAAAAATCCCTAGTTCTATATCTTGAATTTTGGCAAGTTCAAGTGGTGTTCTAGGTTCTCTTTTTTTTTCCAATTGGAGTGATTCCTTGGTGAAGATGAGAGGATTTGCCCAAGATCAAGTCCTTGAGTGGCTCCGCGAAGGATTATCTCAAGTGCAAGGTCTTGTTTATCCTTTGTTCTTTTTTGGTTATTATTTTCATTCCATCTTCATCAACCTTCCATTTTCTCTTTACTTTGGTTCAATTCTTATTTGGGTTTATTTGAGTTTGATTTGGTTCACTTACCACCCACATATACATCATAAACCAAATGAACAAAACTAGGTACATTTTAGTTGCGTAACCTGGAAGCACCTTGTAACACCCGTGTTATTTATTTTTTACGTTAAGCTCATCATTTTGCCTTTTTGACGTTATAAAATTGTATTTTAGTTGCGATATGAGTTAAATTATTATTGATATGCATGGGTGAGTGGGAGCCTATGGGGATGACCATGGATGGATTGGTCGACTACCTTAAAGACATAGGTCCCTACGATGAGCCCCCTGCCCCTAACACCGATGATGACACCCCACCACCACCACCACAGGAGGATACCGAGGATGATGAGGCTATTGGTGAGAACGAGCTTAAGAGTAGTGAGGATGAGCTGGAGGCAGAACCCATTACAGAGTGAGACCCTGGAGGAGAACCTTCGATTGAGTATGAACCCGAGGAATTCCCAAGGGGTGAGGAAAGCTTAGTTGAGTATAAACCTGAAGAGGACCCAATGGAGGAAGAAGACCTTGAGGAAGATCCAAAGGAAGACCCCATTGAGGAACCTTTAAAGGAAAGTGACCCCGAGGAGGACCCCATAGAAGGGGAAGACCCCAAGGGAGAACCTGAGGAACAGCCTTTAGAGGATGAAGAACCCGAGGCAGAACCCTTGGAGGGCGAGGACCTAGAGGAACAATAACTGATGGAGGAAGACCAGGAACAACCTAAGCCTGAGGTTCCTCGCTGGAAGCAGGGCAGGTGTGGTCGAATGTGTAGTGGTACATATCCACTGGATGGCCCCAACCAGTAGAATCTCGTAGTACTAGAAAATTTATTTGCTAGGATGATGCTATTAGTTATTTTCTGTTATGTTGTTAAGCCCCTGTAGGCTAATAAAGTTACAAACCGTGATGTAATGAAGAGTAGTAGTATGGACCACTTATGATATTAAAATTCTATGCAACGAAATGTTTGAGCTATCTGAATACCAGTGTTCTTTATCACTGACGTATGTGGATCAAGTGAACGTGATACCTATATGATGTGTAATGCATGAGCATGTGATTTAGTGAATGGACCACGTAAGCGTAGCAATGTGATGTGATAAAAACCTGTCAAATATTGCATGATGCACTAGCATGTATTATGTTATTGAACTCTAGTAGTACGTAGGATATGAACTATTAGGAGAGGAACTAAACCCAACTTACTCCCGAACTGGATGGCGGGAAACAACAATGAATCTCAAACCAGACATCACCCTGCTAAGAGAGTCCTTGTGAATCAGGAAGTTAACATGTCGGGCCTCAGGGAATGGTTGGAAGCCCTACGCCCTAGGAATGGGAACGGGTCTCATAGCCCGGTGGATGAGACCAACCTACCCATTGGGGCCGAACACACCAACCTACTACTATTGGAGCTGCTGTAGAAGCAAGGGGAGCAGTTGCGGCTTCAGAATGAACAACTGCAAAAGCTAATGGAGGTTCGAGAGAAGAGGGTCGAGGAAGATAATTCTTACATGTTTAAAAGATTCGGGAGCCACCACGCACCAATCTATGATGGAACCACCGACCCCACGACCTTTGAGGACTAGATTAGGGGCATGGAGACACTGTTCGACGCACTCCAATGCCCTAAGGAATGGAAAGTGGGTTTCACTGTGTTTTACTTGAAGGATAAGGCCGATTTATAATGGGCCACGGTGAGAGGAAGTGATGGATATCCCTCCATGCCCTTTGATTTAAAGAAGCAAATCAATCTAGGTAATTTCATTTTGCTGGTTAAAGGATGAATAAATCATCCTTATTTTGTTTAAGTAATAAAACAACAGGTCACGGGTTTAAGTTAGCAGTAAATCCATTTTTGGAAGCTTAATTACTTAAGCCTCTTTGAGGTTTAAGTCTAATATTTTGCATTGGGTTTGAAGTTCAAGAATTCAGCTTTCCATAAAATCAAGTTTCATCCCATTTGGACTTCATTTACCCTCTCAAATTAGCTAATAAACCCAAGGTATCCAAACCGTCCAGCAGAACCAGAATGTACCCGATTTTGAGTATATGATTGCTTAAGTGATGTATATTTTCAAGGAGATCATTCTCATTCTTTAAACTCAACTTCAAGGGAGGTAAGTTTCAAACAAGTTCATGCATGGCAAGGCTCCTCTTTGGCTCCAATATTTGAATTTCATGACAAAAGACACTTTATGGAGTTCTATTTGAACTTCAAAGTGCCTTTTCCAAATGGATTTTCCAACTGGGGATCACGAGTACCTTGCATTATTGATGGAGACCATCAAGCCCACCCTCCTACGCTCCTTTCTCAGCTCAAGGAAGACCCTACTAAGCTCAAGGGGGTCAAGGAAGTGGCTAAACTTTGCAGAACACTCATGGCAATGCCCGACGAGTTGGCGCCGGATTCATTCAATCATAACCCGGCCTTTGTTACTTGTTTTGTGCAAGATTTGGTGGACCCACGGCTTGAGGGCCCACATAATATTTTAGCCTAAGATGTTAGCTTTCTAATAAGTCCAACCATGCTTAAATTGGATCTCATTTGGTTGGGCAACAAGAGACCTCAAAGGCCCAATGTCCAGGCGCAGGCCAATCTGAGCAGTCTTCATTTTTTAGGCGATAACTTTCAAACAGCTGGTCCAAATTGGGCGAACTTGTGCTTTAGAGAAACTACACATCCAGGGCTTTCCAACAAGCCCAAAATCACGCAATTTGGTATAGTAAATCGCGAGATATGGCCGTCCAAAGTTAGAGCTGCTGTAAGGGTGTGAGTGCATTAAAGAAGGAGGATGTTTGGTGTTCCCATTCGGTTCATGAACCTTTTTAGTTGCATTTGGACATGAGACCCTTCTTATACCAGGGGGTTAATGTAATTTATGCAGCCAAGGAGTTGTGGCATCTCAAGGAACTCATCTTTTCCCCTTCCCCTTGATTATTTGTAACCGACACATTAATGTGTCCTTTGGTGTGCCCTATCATGCTACTTATCTTGAAGGATGAACTCGAACCAAGGCTATCTTTTTTTGTGTTTTGGGAATTTTGTGGCGTGAGAGAGAGAGGAAACGTGTGGGGTTTTGATTTCAGGCCAAAAATGAGACTTAGCTCTATTATAAAAATTGATGTATCACAATAGGAAAGAAAGGGAATGAAAGGAAAGCTCAAGATTATGGAGAGAAGAAGGTAATGGTGGTATAGGGAAGAGATGGCGTGGGCCTTGAAAGGAAACGGGGAAATTGGAAACTTGAGGAATCAATAGAACTGAAATGACTCGTAGATACAGATTTCACCACAAAAAATTATTTTAGGGCCCTTGATCTTTGATTAGGATACAGATTTCACCACCTAATTAAGACCAAGACTCGCTTGAACACCACTCTAATTGGCCTAATTAGAGATAAGCAAGTGGCGAATTCAAGTAATAACACTGAAGAGTTCCAAACTCAACTTCAGATTTTGAATTCACATCGCTGAGTGCAAAATAAATGGCCATGCTATTGATAATGGCATGCCTAAGGCTTTTCCTTACTCATTAGGTAATCATTAGGAGATTACTAAATGATTAGGAAATTTACTAAGTATGCCAGCTTAGCTAAATTACATAGTTTGTTCCTAAACTATGCTAAACATGAACAAAAAGCTTAATAATTAGCCAAATGATTATCTAAACTTCTTCCTTGATGATCCTAGCCTGATCAATCATGTTTTCATCCCTAACAAGGTAATCACCCATGGTCACCACTTTAAAAGAACAAGACTTGTTCATGCTTGCCACATCATGCCATGGTGTTCGAATTCTAGCTTGCAAAGTGGCTCATTCTCTTCAATCCACATGGCACTCTCTCTATGAATGAGTCATATAGTGACTAAGAATTAGCAAGGAGCTAAGCAAACACAAAGGTTGGAGGAGAAAACCCACCTAAGTGGGTAAACCCTCTAGGTGATACAGCCGACTGTGGGCCGACGCAAGTGGCTTGGTCTTTGCTGCAATTGGGCCACTTCAATTTAATGACTAATCTTAGGTTTCCTTCTATGGGGGGAAACTTCAAGATGTCAACAAACCCCTCCATTTGAGAAATCACAATTTACACACCATTAGGTGGCTCAATTAGCCTAATTAATCCAGCCGTGCATTCTTGGGCTTCAACTGGGCAGCTTGGCAAAATGGGCTGGACAGGATGGCTTAACGTGCTTGCCTTAGATCTTGCTTGACATGCTTAATTCTTGACATCCTAAACTAACTAATAAAAAACTGAATTGCACAATTTGGATGTCATTTAGTCTAGAAAATAATACAAATAAAACCGGGTACATGTGATGGGTTGAACCCAGGTACCATCTTCTTTTCAGCTTACAAAATGGGACTTGTTCCCTGGACTTAGACCTAGGTAATTAGACTACGTTGACTTGGGGGATTTAACTGGGACATGTTTGACTAATTTACATCACATTGTGGGAGGTTACGGGTTGTGTTTGGGGGATGTGTTTGGGGTGATTTGTGGAATGTGTTTGGGAATGTGTGGGGTGAATATTAGGCCAAGATGAAACTTGCTCTGATAACAAAACTGATGTATCTCTCAAGGCTAAAAGCTTAAACTCAATTCAAGAGTGTAAGTTAAACCATAAAAAATTGCAATCGAGGGACAAACTCAAACTCACTTTAGAAAGAGAATAAGTGAATCCGAAGATAAAAGTAAAAATATAAACTTAACTCATCGAACTGAATCCACACCTAGAGATTCAAGAGCTGGACTTAAGGCGATTGATGGATATAGATATCACCACCACCAAACTCCTCAAGGGTTTATCCAAACTAGGCTCCTTAGATACAGCAAAAGCACCATTACGAAGTTTGATTTGGACCTAAGAGATCACCACTCTAAGGAACCAACTTAGAGATACAGCACTTAGGAATTTAACACAAGAGAATCCACCCTTGCAAGAGAGTTTTCACTCAAGCTTTTCTTATAAAATTCATTAAGTTATGCTTACAAAATGAGGCTTCAAGGCCTTTTAAGAACATTAACAAGGCTGCCTAGTGGGATTAGGAGGTTTCTTCATGCTTAGGAAACCTCTTAATCAAGTTTAAAACTAGCATAACTAAAACAGAAAACTAATTAAGTACAAAACAAGCTTAATTAAGCTAATTACAAACTTTGAGTCTAGCTAAACCAAATATTAAAGTCTTAACTCATTAATAAGCAACCAATTAAGCAAGGAAGCAGCTGGCTAAGTGTGAAGAAAAGTGGAAAAGTTGCTGGTCCCTTTATACTTTACGCCTAGCCAATGAGAACACTTCTAACTTTTCTTCCTTGTTTCTCATTAGTTCATTAATTGTTTGCTCCATGATTATGTCCAAGGCGCCTTTAACAGCCTAATCATGGTGCTAGGACCAGATTGGATGGCTGGAAAGACATCAACCACCAAATGCACCAATTATGTGCAACCGAGCAGAAACGGGTAGATTGCACGCTTTGTTTGGATGCCACATATGGCTGGGAAGCTCTGGATCTCTGCTAATTACTTTAAGTGGAATCACACATTTATGACTTCATTTGATGGTCTAAACACTTAGAAAACTCAGACTGGTCTAAACTAGATTCTAGCATGCATTGTTTGCAAACATGACCTGGTTCTTTAACTTCCGCCTGACTTAACTGGAATTTCTCCATCGAACCGAGTAGTTAACATCTTGGGGACCCACAATATGAAAAAATATTAGACTCAAACCCAAAATAAGTCTAAGGAATATAATACACAAAACCTAACTGATTCTGTCTTAAGCAGTAGTTTACACTATTTGGATTTAAAGATTGATTTTGATGCGCAAATGAAGTCAAAATAAGCTGAAACTTATTTTTGGAAAGATAACTTCTTGAACTTCAAACCCATGGCAAAATATTTGACATAAACCTTAAAGAGGTCTAAGCAATTAAGCTCATAAAAACCAGGTATGTTGCTGGCCTTAACCAGGGAACTTCTGTTTCAAGCCCTTTGAAAGTTTGGACAAAAATACTTAATTTAAAACTGATTTAATTGCATAATTAAGTTTTTTATAATGTCAATAGACTCTCTCAGTAAAGGAAATCAAAGTTAAATTAGGTTTAACTTGATAAATCAACTTAAAAATAGAACATGTTTAAAAAATGATTAGGGCTAATTGAGGATTACATGGGCTGATATCCATCATCCTCTCCTTGTTAGAAAAAATTATCCTTAAATTTAAGCCATTAAATCTGGCTGAAATAACACCAATCACTCAATTAAGTCCTTCAGGTTTTTAGAGATTCCTTTCCACTCATGATTCATGTGGGTTTGTACTCGGTTGGGATGGAAACCTTTGGACTCTTGGGGATTCCATTGCTCACAAGCTTTAAATTCAAAAATAGAAGCTTGAAGTAACAGTGTACTTGGGGGTATGAAAGGGGTTGGATTGATGCGGTATGCTTGTGGGATTGTGTGGTGGAGGTGGTAGAAGGGGTATAGAGCTGTGGGAGGGCAAAAGTATGGAGATTAGCTGGGCTTTGTGCACAACTCTATCCATTGATAATCCATGAACATATCTTACCCGAACCCATAGGTTTAGAGTGAGATATGTCCTCCCTTTATTCAGCTACTTCTTCTTTTGGATTGTCCTAAATGCTTTTTAAAAGAAGCATTTCTCCTTGCTCAGCTTCCACTATGACCTACTCTTGAGTGTTCTTAAGATCATCCTTAACATCCTCCTCCTTTTCCTCCTTAAACTCTTGTTCTTTTACTTTATCAACCCCATTAACTTCTCGGCTTTGGTCTACTTTATGTGAGATAAAGGGCTGTTCGGCTTCCCTTCTCATTTCAAACCATAGCGAGAGTAGATGAAAGTCTTGTTGTTGCACCTTGAGGTTTATTTTTTACAACTCGAGCTTTATTCGTTGCCTCTCAAGGTTTCTTTATTGCATCGTGAAATCAAAGGCATCAAATTTAGCATTTAATTTGAGAAGTTTTCGAAGGGACATGTTGGGAGTCTACGAGTTGTGTTTGGGGGATGTGTTTGGGCTGATTTGGGGAATGTGTTTAGAATGTGTTTAGGAATGTGGGGGGTGAATACCAGCGTGAGACCCGCATTTTTATCGTACTTGCTTATCAAATATTATGCTTGTTGGGTTGGAAAATTTTATTTTATTATCCGCCAATCTACAACTACCATATCGCCCAAGTTATTGACCTATTCAACTTTAGATTCCATAAATGAATTTCATAAAGTTGTGTAACAAGACAAGCCTTCGATTCCTTGAACTCCAACAAAAGCAATTCCTAAATACGATCAGATTGTTGAACCCTGGTAATAGTTCTGTAATTTACTAAATCGATCCTTAATATAATCAAAGGGCCAGTAAGAAGACCAACGATTATATTTAGGACTTCGGTTTAAGATTAGAGGCCCGGGTATTCGATTATTAATACAATAGGTTGAAGTTTTGCGGTAGATTTGAGTCACAAAAAAAAAGGGAAGGGGTTGAAATTAAAACCACACACCTGAACCCCCCCGTGCCTCCTTCTTCTTCCTCGCGTGGCCCGACCCCTTCCCCCCTTCTCTCTCTGTCATTCTTCTGCTTCCTCACTGCATGCCTGCCATCTCCTCTTTGTCCTCGCTGCTACGCCACGCCTGACCGGACCCAAGCGACGCCACCGGTGCCGGCATCTCCCCCCTGCCCATGGCCGAACCATCTCGGCGCAGAACCGGCCAACACCCGGTAAATTGGTGCATGCAAGGTGAACTCGAACCTGTACTTCTTCTAACTTCTTATAAAGTTTATGAAAATTGGAAAGCTCTGTGTACTCCGGGCGTGTAGCCCGTAGAGTTGTGGACTCCGGCGTGTAGCCGTTGAGATGTTGGTGTTATATAGTACCATTATGTATTGCAGGGTTATTATGTAAGGCTTTAGGCCTGGGAAATGGTCAGTTTTTAGGGGAAACTCTGGCCGTTTTGCCCCAGAAATTAAGAAAATTCTAGCATTTCTAGCCCTAAGGTTAAACTCAAGGCCCAATTAGGTTATAGTGGCTTAAGTTTTAAACTTTGAGTCTCTCTTATGTTATGTTTCAAATAGGTTTAAGCAAGCTGCCTTAACAGTCTTTCCCCAGGGGAAGGCTGTGGCATGTAACACGACCCGCCTGAGGTCGGGGGTGTTACATTTGATGGTATCAGAGCTATAGGGTTTTCTAAAAGGATAAAAGAAAATGAGATTTGACTCGCCAATATGTTTTTATGTGCCAAGAGTTATATGTTATGTGCTATGTGTTATGTGCTATGCGATGTATGTTGTATATTAAGTGTTAAGTGTTAAGTGTTAAGTGCTAAATTGTTGTAAGCTTACTAGGAGGGGGTTGATGGAAATTCCTCTATAAGTAGTATATGTATATGGTGCACATAAGTGACCTGAAGTCTTATTACGAGTGCAGGAGTTAAGATAGTACACGATATTGATGGAGTCCTAGCTAGCCAAGACCTTGATCAAGATGTAACAAGTCCAAGTCGCCCAAGAACAAGGTCCCAAACCAAGAAGATGGCTCACCTTTGGCAAGAGGTTGAAACTAGCACAAACGGGATAACCGGCCAGCATAAGCCCGGTTTTGTGCACCTCATTTCTTAAGCTACATTGTGGCTTAAGTCTAATATTTTTGCATTTTTGATATCCTCATGAAGTTAGCTTTCAGGTTCAAGCATTGGTTTCACTTCATGCCTTCAAGAGGATAAGGATTCAAGGCATTCTTTCTATGACTGTCAAACGGGTCTAATTTTGCACGGTTAGAAGTTTTAGTTTAGATACTATGTTTAAAGTTGTTTTAACCTTAATTTCTTTCTTTGAAAGGTTAATACACACCCCAAGGCCTTGTCCCATGGCTTAAAATCCAAATCTTGGTCACTTTTGCTAAGGGAAAACCAAGCATTTCAGTCGGTCTTTTTCTGCCTGAACCCGGTTCAAGGATACCCGGCTGTTTACTTCATCACAAGGGTTTCCTCTTCTCTAGATGGATGAGTGGCACACCCCCCCATGCTGGCAGACGTCCAAGGCAGCCTAGGGAAGAAAACAACCAATGAGGGAAGGGCTGCAAGAACGCTTGTCTCTTGAATCTCATTGGTAGACAAGGAAGGTGCTAGCTTGCTTCTCATTGGATAGCCGCAAAGGGAGATTCACTTTTCGGCTGTGCACATGGCTTTTGCTGAGTTTCCAAGCTGTTTAGGCCTAAGTACAAGATAATCAAGTTGTATTAATCATTTGTCTTGCTTTCCTAGTTAGCTTAATGCACTTTGTTTAGTCTTAAGGGAGATTATCAAACCGGTTAGCTTAACCGGGTGTAATTAAGCCTAATACCTTTCCTACCTAGGAAGGAAAGCTAGAAGTGCTTGTGTGAGAGCTTGCTTAGCTTGGTTATTTTGCTGCCTACGTAAAACACGAATAGAGAAAGCAAACACTTCAGATTTTGGTTGAATGAAAAACCATAGAGAGCATTTGAGGCTTTCACTCCAAACTCTTGCTTGCTTATCTTAGTTTAGGCCAAACTAAGTGGTGTCCAAGTGAGTCTTAGCCTTGATTAAGTGGTGATTCTGTATCTTAATCAAGCTTAAGGGCCCTAAACTCAAAGATTAGTGGTGTTTCTATATCTAATCCTAGAGTTTAGTTTTATCTGAATCCATTTGATTAGCTTGAATCAAGTTAATCTCCTTCACCCATCGTGTTCTTCATTTCCAATCCCTAATACTTGAGTGTTCTTCATTCCCTTCCATTAATCCACTCTTTCTACCATCATTCCCAACCTTTCTCATGAGTTCAAGCCCACCAAAAGACTAGAAACACAATTCAAACTCAAGAACACCTAAACCGGCTAAAACTAGGCTTTCCTAGTTTCCGTGGGCAGAACTTTGGCACGGTGGGACCATGCCTATCAGCACGCCCGTGCCACTTCAGCTCGTTCGCTTCCTTTCAAATTTCAGCCCCTTTGGTGTGAAGTTGCTGATGTATGTGTGCGTGGAAAGTGATCCAAATCAAACTCAAACTCAAAACAAACCAAAGTGAAAAGAAAAATGAAAGATGGATGAGATGGAAGAAGATCTTCACCACACAAGAAAAGGATAGAACAAGATCTTGTAATTGAGATAATCCTTCACAGAGCCACTCAATGACTTGATCTGGGGCTAATTCTCTTGTCTTAACCGAGAAATCACTCCAATGGAGAAGATAGAGAACCTAGAACACCACTTGAATTTGCCACAATTCAAGATATAGAACTAGGAATTTAGATGCACTTTTGAGAAACACACTTAAAGTACTTGTATTGCTTTTGGAAATCTCATACAATCTGAATGACAAGCATCACACGCCCCTCCTCTTTTATAAGCTCAGTAAAAGACAACCAAAAGACTCAACAACTCCTAACAATTAAAACTAGCCAATGAAAAGACTAAGTAAAATGAAAAGACTCATCATAAAAGGGGTGGGGGAGGTTACCAGGAATATTCTAGGATTTCTATCAGCTGATTATCTCTATCTAGAAGCCTCCAAAACGTGCACAATATCACCCACACAAACACATGTAACCAAAGACTCTTCACTTTCCCAGAATTAATCCTTGCAGCTGCCTCAACTTCAACAGAGTATATCTTCCAGAATACTCGGCCCAAACACGCGTTCTTGGGCTTGCTGGAAAGCCCTGGAAGTCTATTTTCCAGAATGGGCTCATTTGCTCAATTTGGATAAGCAGTTTAAAAGTTATGGCCCAAACAATGCACCTATCTCAGACTGGACTGGATCAAAATAATGTACTTTTGAGTGATATTTTGCCCAATCAAATGACGTCCAAATTAAGCAAACTTGGGCTTATTTTAAAGCTGAAATCTTAAGCTTCCAAAGCATATGGGCCCTCAAGGTGTGGGTCTACTTGAGCTTGTCCAAAAGTTGCCACAGAAATTACCTTCCGCAGGGACGAATCGGGCACTAATTCTTCCGAAAGGAATAAAACTTTTCTACAGAGTTTTGCCATGTCTTTGACTTCTTGAAGGTTGACTGGGTCTTCCTTGGGCTGGGCTTGATGGTCTTTGGGCCGTTCATGATGGTCTCCATCATTCCCCCCGGGTGAGTGAAAGTTTGCCCTCAAACTAGGAAGGGGCTCATCAGTGAAATAGGGGCTAAGGTCGGAGACATTGAATGTAGCTGAAACTCCATAATCTCCGGGAAGATCAACCTTGTAAGCATTAGGCCCAACCTTCTCAAGGATCTCAAAGGGCCCATCGGATCGAGGCATCAACTTAGATTTTCTTTTAGAAGGAAAACGTTCCTTTCGCAGGTGAATCCAAACCAAGTCTCCAGGCTGAAAATGTACCTCTTTCCGGTGCTTGTTGGCGCTTTGCATGGCTCTCTCATTAGCCTTGGCTATGTTGTCATGAACGCGAGCATGAAGTTCTTGAATTTCCTTGGCTCGTTTCTCGGCTTCCCAACTAAGTTTTGTAGGAGTGGGAATAGGAATAAGATTCAACGGACTCCTAGGATTATAGCCATAGACAACTTGAAAAGGAGAGAGTTGGGTGGACTTGCTAGGCACTCGATTGAATGCAAACTCGGCATGGGGCAATAACTCATCCCAATTCTTCAAATGGTTCTTCACAAGGACTCGTAGTAAAGTACCCAAAGTCCTATTAGTGACTTCAGTTTGTCCATCGGTTTGGGGATGACATGTTGTGCTAAACTTGAGTTGAGTACCCAATTTACGCCACAAAGTGAGAACTTAGGGTCACGATCGGATACCATACTCTTAGGAATGCCATGTAGTCTCACAATTTCCTTGAAGTATAAGTTAGCCACTTGAGTAGCATCATTAGTAGTGTGGCAAGGGATGAAATGCGCCATCTTGAAAAATCGGTCCACAACTACTATAATGGAATCCTTGTTCCTTTGGGTTCTAGGCAAACCCGTAATGAAGTCCAAACTAATATCTTCCCAAGGGGCTTGAGGAATAGAAGAGGGGAGTACAAGCCTTGGGGCAACGCATGGCTCTTAGCCATTTGACAAGTAGAACATCTTTTGATGAAATGCTCTACATCTCTTGACAGCTTTGGCCAATAGTAGTGTTCCTTCAACATTGCTCTTGTCTTCTCTACACCGAAATGGCCGGCTAGGGCTCCTCCATGTAGCTCTTGGATAAGGAGCTCTCTAAATCCGCATTGAGGAATGCAAAGGCGTGAGCCTTTAAATAGGAACCCATCTTCTAAGTGAAACAACCCATGAGGGTGCTTAGAACACTTCTCAAAAATATCCTTGAAATCATCATCTTTGGAGTACAAGTCTTTCACAATCTCAAAACCAAGTACTTTAGTACTCAAAATGGAGAGTAACAAGTACCTACGAGAGAGTGCATCGGCTCCTTTGTTGAGAGTCCCCGCCTTATATTGGATGGTGAAATGGAAGGATTGAAGATACTCTACCCATTTAGCATGTCTAGGGCTGAGTTTGTGTTGTCCTTGAATGTACTTGAGAGCCTCTGATCAGAATGGAGAATGAATTCTCCTCCAATAAGATAATGACGCCAATGCTCCAATGCTCTAATGATAGCATAAAACTCCTTGTCGTAGGTGGAGTACTTCTTCTTGGCATCGTTGAGCTTCTCACTAAAGAAGGCAATGGGTCTCTTCTCTTGAGATAGGACAGCTCCAATTCCTACCCCGGATGCATCACATTCAACTTCAAAAACTTTGGCAAAATCGGGCAAGGCTAGGACGGGAGCACTAGTGTGTTTCTTCTTGATCTCTTCAAAGGCTTGTTGTGCTTGCTTGTTCCAAAAAAATTCTTTGCCTTTAATTACCTCGGTCATAGGAGCCACAATGGTGCTGAAATTTCGGATGAATCTCCGGTAAAATGATGCTAGGCCATGGAAACTCCTTACTTGAGTGATAGATGTAGGAGTAGGCCATTCTTGGATAGCCTCGATCTTACTATCATCAACTTGAAGACCTTGGGCGGACACAATGAAACCCAAGAATACCACTTGAGGGGTGAAGAAATAACATTTCTCCATATTGCCATAGAGTTGCTTTTGAGAAAGGATCTCCAAAACTTGTTGCAAGTGTTGGGCATGCTCTTCTTCGGTCTTGCTATAGACCAAAATATCATCAAAGTAGACAACAACATAAATGCCAATGAGGGGCTTTAGAACTTGGTTCATAAGCCTCATGAAAGTGCTGGGGGCATTAGTAAGCCCAAATGGCATCACAAGCCACTCATACAAACCTCCTTTAGTCTTAAAGGCGGTTTTCCATTCATCACCTTCAAAGATCCGGATTTGATAGTAGCCATTTCGTAAATCAATCTTGGAAAAGATAGCGGCTCCATGGAGTTCATCAAGTAGATCTTCCAATCTTGGAATAGGATACCGGTACTTGATAGTGATTTTGTTAATAGTCCGGCTATCCACACACATGCGCATGCTACCGTCCTTTTTAGGAACAAGGAGGGCAGGCACGGCACATGGACTCAAACTCTCCCGAATTAAACCCTTGGACAAGAGGTCATCTACTTGTCTTTGGATTTCTTGAGTTTCACTAGGAGACATCCGTAGGCCGGCTTGTTGGGAAGAACGGAACCGGGAATGAGGTCTATCTTGTGTTGGATGGATCTAGGAGGGGGAAGGCCATGTGGGATCTCTTGTGGAAAGACATGATGGTAGGTTTGAAGGAGAGGGGTGAGTAGTGGATGTGTGGGAGATGGTGGCTTAGGTTCCTCTTGTAGAAGAATCAAGTCTTTGAAAGACTCAAATTCATGGTGCTCGGATTTGAGGAGAGTGGTGAGGAAGACATCCAAATGAGGATTGTCTTTGGGTCTAGTGGTGGAGGGAATTTTGAGAGGAGTAAGGGTAATCTTTTTGTGGTCTTTTTGGAAAGAATAAGTGTTCATCCGGCCATCATGGATGACACTTCTATCAAATAGCCACGGTCTACCCAACAAAATATGACAAGCATCCATAGGGACAATGTCACACCATATCTCATCCTTATAATTTTTCCCAATTGAAAAAGAAACAAGACATCGGTGAGTGATTTGCAAACCCTTGCCTTGGTTCAACCATTGAATGGTGTAAGGATTGGGGCGAGGAGAGACTTGCAGCTTGAGCTTATCAACCATAGTCTTGGAAGCAACATTGGCACAACTTCCACCATCAATAATGAGGGAGCATACCTTGTTTCCCACGGTACACCTTGTGTGGAATATAGCTTCTCTTTGCTCCATGTCTTCTTGAGTGGCAAATCCACTCAATGCCCGGCGGATGACTAGCAATTCTCCTTCATCGGGGCCTTCTTCAACTTCTTCCAAGCTTCTTTCTTCAAAATGTTCTCCTTCTTCTTCTTCATATGCATGTTCTTCACATGCTTCTTGATATTTTGCTAAGGAAACAATCCTTTTGTTTGGACACTCTGAGGCATAGTGTCCCATTCCTTGGCAACGAAAACATCGAACCTTGTCCTTGGATTTGGGCTCTTGTGTGGAGGGCTTAGTAGGGGTTGGAGTGGTGTTTTTGGCTTGTGGAGGGTTTTGAGGTCTAGGAGGGTAGTAGGGAGGTCTTTGTGTGGAGTGGGGACGAGAAAGAGGTTTGGACAAGATGCTCTTTCCCTTAGATTTCTTTTGTTGCTCTACCTTATAGGCTAGAGAACTCAAGTCATCTAGGGATGAATAGGGTTGCAACTCAATTACATGAGCAATGGACTCATCAAGACCGGTCAAGTATCTTACCAAGGTTTGTGAGTCGTCTTCTTTCAAATCACATTTGAGTAGGAGTTGTTCAAACTCCCGAGTGTATTCTTCCACACTCTTGGATCCTTGCTTGAGTCGATGGAGCTTGAGATAATTGTCTTGCACATAGTGAGAGGGAAGAAACTTGGCCTTAAGCTTTTCTTTCATTTTGGCCTAAGTCCCCCTTGAGGATACATCAGTGGAGAAGCTTGGTCTTCAAGCTTCAGCTCATCCTCACCCCTACAACATTCAATGGCTAAATCAAGGTAAGGGGTTGCAAGTTAATTCAAGATGTTTGATCTTATTTTCAATTGGAAAGCATTACCATGATGAATTGTGGTGTGATATCATCCCCATGGATGCATGTCACCTCTTGTTGGGTAGACCTTCGTTGTTTGATCGGAAAGTTATGCATGATGGCTATTTGAATACCTACACCTTCCACAAGGATGGGAGGAAGATCACCCTTGCCCCATTAAGCCCTTCCCAACTCCACAAAAGCAAGCCCCAACCAAGCCATGACCATTCGGACATGCTCTTAGCCGTGAGTGAGCCTCTCCTTAAGGCTCTCACCATGAATTCAAGGCCTTTAAGGAGTGGATTCTAGCCACCCTTGAAGAGTCCGAAACCCTCACACCATCACACCCCCTAGCCCTTTCCTTCCTTGAACAATTTAGCCATGTCTTTCCGGAAGAAATACCCCCCGGCTTGCCTCCACAAAGAACCATCCAACATCACATTGATCTCATACCCGGCTCCATCCTCCCAAACAAACCGGCTTACCGAACGAACCCCAAAGAAACCATGGAGATCCAAAGGCAAGTTGATGAGCTTATGGTCAAGGGGTTGATTAGAGAGAGCTTGAGCCCTTGTGCGGTTCCGGCCCTCCTTGTACCAAAGAAAGATGGAAGTATGCGCATGTGTGTTGATAGTCGGGCAATCAACAAGATAACCATCAAGTATAGATATCCAATTCCCCGCCTTGAAGACATGTTTGATGAGTTATATGGTTCTAGTGTGTTCTCTAAGGTGGATTTGAGGAGTGGTTACTACCAGATCCGCATTAGAGAAGGGGATGAGTGGAAAACGGCCTTCAAGACTAAAGGAGGCTTGTATGAGTGGCTAGTTATGTCATTCGGTTTATCAAATGCTCCAAGTACATTTATGCGGCTCATGAACCAAGTGTTTCGGCCTTTCATCGGAAAATTTGTTGTGGTATATTTTGATGATATCCTAATCTATAGCAAGAATGAAGAAGAGCACCTTCAACATCTCACTCAAGTCATGAAGGTTCTAGAGAAGGAAAAGCTTTATGGTAACCTCAACAAGTGTACATTTTTCACTCATGAGGTAACCTTCCTTGGTTACATTGTTACAAGTGAAGGCATCAAGGTGGATGAGAGCAAAGTAGAGGCAATTCGGTCGTGGCCAACCCCAAAGAGCATCCATGATGTGCAAAGTTTCCATGGGCTTGCCTCCTTCTATAGGCGGTTCATTAGAAACTTTAGCACTATTATGGCCTCTATGACCGAGGTTATCAAAGGTACAACATTCAAGTGGACTCCCAAAGCTCAAGAAGCCTTTGAAACCATCAAGTGCAAGCTCACCCAAGCACCGGTTCTTGCCTTACCTTGTTTTGATAAAGTGTTTGAAGTAGAGTGTGATGCATCGGGACTTGGCATTGGAGGAGTTCTCACTCAAGAGGGGCGGCCCTTAGCCTTTTTTAGTGAGAAACTTTGTGACTCAAGGAGGAAGTACTCAACCTATGATAAGGAATTCTATGCCATTGTGAGGTGCCTTGAGCATTGGAATCATTACTTGGTGGCTAGTGAGTTCATCTTGCACTCGGATCATGAAGCTTTAAAATACATTCAAGGGCAACATAAGCTTAACTCACGGCATGCCCAGTGGGTGGAGTGCCTCCAATCTTTCAACTTCACCATCAAGCACAAGTCCGGAAAGCTCAACCAAGGAGCCGATGCCTTGTCAAGAAGACACTTACTTTTATTTCAACTTGATGCTTGCATCCTTGGCTTTAGCACTTAAAGTCCCTTTATGAGAATGATGAAGATTTGGGAGAGCTCTACAAGGAGTGCCTTCGGCATCCCAAAGGTGGCTTTCTTGTCCAAGATGGCTTTTTGTTCAAAGGCTCAAGATTATGTGTGCCTAAGTGTGGCACAAGAGAGCTACTCATATATGAGGTTCATGGTGGATCTCTAGCCGGTCACTTTGGAGAGAACAAGACCCTTATGATGCTAAGGGAACATTACTATTGGCCGAGTATGAGCAAAGATGTACAAGATGTATTGAAGAGATGTGCAACTTGCCAAGTTGCCAAAAGCCACCTCCTACCCCACGGCCTATACACTCCCTTGCCCACTCCCAATCATCCTTGGGAAGATGTAAGCATGGACTTTGTCCTTGGCCTTCCAAGGACACAAAGGGGTAAAGATTCAATCTTTGTGGTTGTTGATCGTTTCTCTAAGATGGCCCATTTCATACCTTGTACCAAGACCAATGATGCCACCCACATTGCCGAGTTATACTTCAAGGAAGTGATAAGGCTACATGGCATCCCTAGATCCATTGTCTCGGATAGGGATACCGAGTTCCTTAGCCATTTTTAGGTGACACTTTGGAAGAAGATGGGAACCAAGCTCAAGTATAGCACTTCATGCCACCCTCAAACGGATGGGCAAACCGAAGTCACCAACCGGACTTTGGGAACTCTTTTGAGAGTGCTAGTAAGGTCCAACGTCAAAGCTTGGGACTTAGCCTTGCCACATGCTGAGTTCGCCTTTAACAAAACACCTAGCAAGGCCACGGGTTTATCTCCATTTAAGGTAGTTTATGGGTTGGATCCTTTGAGTCCCCTTGATCTTATCCCAAGGGAGATGAATGAAAAGCCTCACATGGAGGCTGGCAAACGAGTGGAAGAGATCCAAAAGCTCCATGAAACCGTGAGGGCCAAGATTGAGAAGGCAAATGCATCATACAAGGACCATGCCAACAAGTATAGAAAGAAGACGGTGCTCCACCCCGGTGATTTGGTATGGATTCATTTGAGGAAGGAACGGTTTCCTTCTAAGAGGAAGAGCAAGTTGATGCCAAGAGCCGATGGCCCCTTTGAAGTGTTAGAGCGCATCAATGACAATGCTTACAAGATAAACTTGCCCGGTGAGTATGGAGTTTCGGCCACTTTCAATGTAGCCGACCTTAGCCCTTATGAGGAGGATGATCATCTTACCAATTTGAGGGCAAATTCTCTTCAACAAGGGGAGGATGATGGAGGTCCATCTCCTATCATGCTCCAAGGCCATCAAGGAAGCCCAAAAAGTCCAAGTCTCATGTCCAAGATATAAGAAATCAGCCTAGGTGAGCAAGCGAATTATTTTGTCAAGACTGGAATTTCAGCCGTGCATAAACCCGGTTTTGTGCACGTTATTTTCTAATCTTCCTGGGGCTAAAATGGGGTTGTAGGAAGCCTAAGTTTAAGTTCAAGATGTGCTCTTTCCATCAAGACCTCTTACAAGTCATTTGGAGATCATTTGACACCTCAAATCATCAAACAAAGTTAGCAACTCCAACCTGGCACTGAACTGGACACATCCGAAACAAGTGGCGGTTTGATGGCCCATTTTTCGTCCATTGGGTTTGAAACTTTTATGGTTTGAAAGTACTTTAAAAATATTATCAAGTGGCCATAAAAAACCTCAGCCAAATTACACACATGAGGAGCTATTAACCACCAAAATAAGGAATAAAACACCCTTTTATCTGGGCTATGGCAGCCGGGTACAAGGAGAGAGAATTGAGGTGATTTTTTCTCTAATCTATGCTTAGCCACTTGCAAGAGTCATCTTGAAGAGTACTTAGCTTCAAATGAAGCTTTCCTTGGCCTCTAAGTCGGCACATCATCCTCAAGATCAGCATTGAAGAGTTGTCAAGAGGAGGATGCATCTACCCTTTTATGTTTTGATTTGATCTTTGTATTTTTGCCTAGTTTAGCTTGTGATGTAGCCTAGGGCCTATGTTTTGAATTTTGAAAGCCTTGTATTAAGCCTCTAAGGCTCCCTTTGGTCGGGCACAATGCTGAAGAATATTGAATGAAGTTGAGCTTTGCTCCTTTGAACTCCCAAACTCTCTTCTAGCTTATCTCTTCCTTTGGCCGGGTTGAGTGGTGATCTAGTAAGAGTCTTAACTCCCGCTCTTGGTGGTGATTCTGTATCCAAGAGGTTGTTAAGGGCCCTAACATCATTCCTTGGTGGTGTTTCTGTATCCAAGGTAGGTGTTAGTTCCGGTTTGCTATCCACAATCAAGGGTGAGTTTGTGAATTCAAAGTTGTCTTGCTTTTTTTTACAATCTTCTTCTATTTCCCCATCCTCTTGGTTTCCCCTTGAGGATACATCACTTGAATACTTACTCCTTTACTAAGGATGGTAAGAAAATCACTCTAGCCCCTTTATCCCCATCAAACTCCATGAAATCAAACCTTAAAACAAACCAAGTCATTCTGATTTGCTACTGACTGTTAGTGAGCCATTGTTAAAGGCCTCCCAGCATGAATTCAAGGGCTTTAGAGACTGGATTTCAAGCATTCAAGAAGAACCAGCAAACCCTTTATCCACTCATCCCGTAGCCAAAACACTCATACAAAACTTCTATCACTTGTTTCATGAGGAGATACCCACGGGTTTGCCTCCTAAAAGAGATATCCAACACCACATTGATCTCATTCCTTGTTCCATCCTACCTAATAAGCCATCTTATAGGATGAATCAAAAAGACATCATGGAAATACAACGGAAAGTTGAAGAATTGAAGTCTAAGGGCTTAATCCGTGAGCCCTTAAGTCTTTGTGCCATGCCTGCTCTTTTGGTCCCTAAGAAGAATGGTGGAACACGTATGTGAGTGGATAGCAGAGCCATTAACAAGATCACAATCAAGTACAAGTATCCCATACCTAGGCTTGAAGACATGCTGGACGAATACCAGCAGCTTTTTAGCCAATTGTTTTTGATGTATATGAGAGTCCAAAGTGACCAAATTCAAAGAATAAGGGTAGGATGTGGGGGTGATGAAGGAGCAAAGGTAAAGGTGAAGGGAGGATAAATCAAGACTTTGGTTTGAGATAATCCCACTTGGGAGCCACGCAAGCCTTAGTCTTGGGCTATTCTTTTTACCCAATCTAGGATATAGAAGATTCACCACCTAGGAGAGCAAAAAGAACCTAGAGCACCACTTAAGGTAGCCAACCTTAAGATATAGAACTAGGATTTCAAGCAAGCACACTAGAGAACACTCAAAGGCTTAGTATTACTTTGAAATTGGAGTACAAGCTGATGATCCCTCAACCCACACACCTAGCCCCTTTTATAGTAGAGAACAACACAAATGAAAGGGCATAAGTTACAAGAAATAAACATAGGGCACACCAAAGGACACATTAATGTGTCGGTTACAAATAATCAAGGGGAAGGGGAAAAGATGAGTTCCTTGAGATGCCACAACTCCTTGGCTGCATAAATTACATTAACCCCCTGGTATAAGAAGGGTCTCACGTCCAAATGCAGCTGAAAAGGTTCATGAACCGAATGGGAACACCAAACATCCTCCTTCTTTAATGCACTCACACCCTTGCAGCAGCTCTGACTTTGGACGGCCATATCTCGCGATTTACTGGGCCAAATTGCGTGATTGTGAGCTTGTTGGAAAGCCCTGGATGTCTAGTTTCCAAGAAGCACACGTTTGCCCAATTTGGACCAGCCGTTTTAAAGTTATGGCCCAAACTATGAAGACTGCTCAGACTGGCCTGTGCCTGGACATTGGGCCTTTGAGGTCTCTTGTTGCCCAACCAAATGAGATCCAATTTAAGCATGGTTGGACTTATTAGAAAGCTAACATCTTAGGCTAAAATATTATGTGGGCCCTCAAGCCGTGGGTCCACCAAATCTTGCACAAAACAAGTAACAAAGACCGGGTTATGATTGAATGAATCCGGTGCCAACTCGTCGGACATTTCCATGATTGTTCTGCAAAGTTTAGCCACTTCCTTGACCCCCTTGAGCTTAGTAGGGTCTTCCTTGAGCTGAGAAAGGAGCGTAGGAGAGTGGGCTTGATGGTCTCCATCATTCTCCCTGGGTGAATGGGAGTTTGTCCTCAAACTTGGAAGGGGTTCATCATCAAAGTAAGGACTAAGGTTAGAGTCATTAAATGTTGCAGAAACTCCATAATCATTAGGAAGATCAACTTTATAAGCATTAGGCCCAACTTTCTCAATGATCTCAAATGGGCCATCCGATCTAGGCATCAATTTGGACTTTCTTTTGAAGGGAAGCGTTCCTTCCTCAAATGAATCCACACCAAATCTCCGGGTTGAAAATGGACTTCTCTTCGATGCTTATTGGCGCTTTGCTTAGCTCTCTCATTGGCCTTGGCTATATTCTCTCGAACTCGGGCATGTAAGTCTTTAATCTCCTGTGCCCTCTTTTCGGCATCCCAACTAAACTTGGTGGGAGTTGGAATGGGAATGAGATCAAGAGGGCTCCTTGGATTGTACCCATACACTACTTGGAAAGGGGAGAGATGGGTAGACTTGCTTGGTGCTCTATTGAAGGCGAACTCGGCATGGGGGAGCAATTCATCCCAATTCTTGAGATTCTTCTTAACAAGGACTCTTAGCAAAGTGCCTAAAGTCTTATTAGTGACTTCCGTTTGCCCATCAGTTTGGGGATGGCAAGTAGTGCTAAATTTGAGCTGGGTCCCCAATTTTCACCATAAGGTTAGCCAAAAATGGCTAAGGAATTTGCTATCACGATCGGACACCATGCTCTTGGGTATGCCATGAAGACGGACAATTTCCTTGAAATATAAATTGGCCACTTGAGAAGCATCATTGGTAGTGTGACACGGGACAAAATGCGCCATTTTTGAGAAACGATCCACCACCACCATGATGGAATCCTTATTTCTTTGGGTTCTAGGCAAACCCATGATGAAGTCTAGGCTTATATCTTCCCATGGAGCTTGAGGGATAGGAAGGGGAGAATACAAGCCTTGTGAAAGCACATGGCTTTTGGCCAATTGACAAATAGAGCATCTCTTCACAAAGTGGTCAACATCTCTTGACATTTTCGGCCAATAATAGTGCTCTTTAAGCATAGCTCTAGTCTTTTCCACACCAAAATGACCAGCTAGGGCTCCACCATGAAGTTCTTGAATAAGGAGCTCTCTAAATCCGCACTTAGGGATGCAAAGGCGTGATCCCTTGAATAGAAAATCATCCTCCAAATGGAATAATCCGTGCAGGTGTTTGGAGCAACTTCCAAAGATGTCCTTGAAGTCATCATCATTAGGATATAGCTCCTTCACAATTTCAAAACCAAGAACCTTGTACTCAAGGTAGAGAGGAGCAAGTACCTACGGGAAAGTGCATCGGCTCCTTTGTTAAGAGTTCCCGCCTTATGCTGGATGGTGAAATGGAAGGCTTGAAGGTACTCTACCCACTTGGCATGTCTTGGGTTGAGATTTTGTTGACCTTGTATGTATTTGAGTGCCTCATGGTCGGAATGGAGAATAAACTCTCCTCCCACTAGGTAATGGCGCCAATACTCCAAAGTTCGAATGATGGCATAGAATTCCTTGTCATAGGCAGAGTATTTCCTCTTGGCATCATTTAGCTTCTCGCTAAAGTATGCTATTGGTCTTTTCTCTTGGGAAAGTACGGCTCTAATCCCTACTTCGGATGCATCGCATTCAACTTCAAAGACCTTTGAAAAGTCGCGCAAGGCAAGAACGGGAGCACTAGTGAGTCTCTTCTTGATGTCTTCAAAAGCATGTTGCGCTTGCTCATTCCAAGTGAACTCTTTCCCTTTTAGCACTTCGGTCATGGGAGCCACACTAGTGCTAAAATCTCGTATAAATCTCCGGTAAAAAGATGCTAATCCATGAAAACTTCTTACTCGAGTGAAGGATGTGGGAGTAGGCCACTCTTGAATGGCTTTGATCTTGCTTTCATCAACTTGAAGTCCTTGGGCGGAAACAATGTAGCCTAAAAATACCACTCGGGGAGTGAAGAAGTAACACTTCTCCAAATTGCCATACAATTGCTCTTGAGAGAGAATCTCCAAAACTTATTGCAAATGATGGGCATGCTCTTCTTCGGTCTTGCTATAGACCAAGATGTTGTCAAAGTATACCACCACACAAATGCCAATGAGGGGCTTTAGAACTTGATTCATAAGCTTCATGAAAGTGCTAGGGGCATTAGTTAGCCCAAATGGCATAACAAGCCACCCATACAAACCTCCTTTAGTTTTAAAGGCGGTTTTCCATTCGTCTCCTTCAAAGATCCGGATTTGGTAGTAGCCACTTCTAAGATCAATTTTGGAAAAAATGACGGCACCATGAAGTTCATCAAGGAGATCTTCCAACCTCGGAATAGGATACCGGTATTTGATGGTGATTTTGTTAATGGCCCGGCTATCCACACACATACGCATGCTACCATCCTTTTTGGGAACAAGGAGGGCGGGCACGGCACAAGGACTTAAGCTTTCTCGGATCATCCCCTTAGACAAGAGGTCATCCACTTGTCTTTGGATTTCTTGGGTCTCTTTTGGGGACATGCGGTAGGCTGGTTTATTTAGAAGAACGGAACCAGGGAGAAGGTCAATTTTGTGTTGGATGGATCTTGGAGGGGGAAGGCCATGGGGAATCTTTGGTGGAAAGACATGGTGGTAGGTTTGTAGGAGAGGGGTGAGTAGAGGGTGTGAGTGGTTTGAGGGAGATAGAGACTTAGGCTCATCTTGTAGGAGGATCAAGTCTTTGAAAGACTCGAATTCATGTTGTTGGGATTTGAGGAGGGTGGTGAGAAAGACATCCAAATGCGGGTTGTCTTTGGTTTTAGAGGGAGAGATTTTGAGCGGGGTGAGGGTGATTTTTTTGTGGTCTTTTTGGAAGGTGTAAGTGTTCATCCGGCCATCATGGATGACACTTCTATCAAACAACCATGGACGTCCCAATAGGATGTGGCAAGCATCCATGGGGACTATATCGCACCAAATCTGATCCTTGTAGTGTTTCCCAATGGAGAAAGGAACAAGGCATCGGTGGGTGATTTGCATACCTTTGCCTTGGTTCAACCACTGAATGGTGTATGGCTTGGGGTGAGGTTGATGCATATTTCCATATGCATCATTTTTATTCAAGACCAATTTCAAAGAAGAAAAGGGTCAAAGAAGATCATGCTTGGAAGTGTGCTTATTTGGTCTTATTAAGTGAGTTCAAAGACTCACGACACTATGAAGAGGTCAAAAAGAGGTTAAGCTTTGCTAGAAATTTGGCGCTGAATTCATCCCTGCGGAACCCGATTTTTTGTGACCACTTTTGGACAAGCTCAAGTGGACCCACAACTTGAGGCTCCACATGGTTTTGAAGTTTAAGATTTCAGCTTTCAAATAAGCCCAAGTTTGTTTAATTTGGACATCATTTGATTGGGCAAAATATCACTCAAAGATACGTTGTGCTGATCCAGTCCAGTCTGAGATAGGTGCATTGTTTGGGCCATAACTTTCAAACCGCTTATCCAAATTGAGCAAATGAGCCCATTCTGGAAAATAGACTTCCAGGGCTTTCTAACAAGCCCAAGAACGCGTGATTTGGCCGAGTATTCTGGAAGTTATGCTCTGTTGAAGTTGAGGCAGTTGCAAGGATTAATGCTGGGAATATGAAGAGTCTTAGGTTACATATATTTGTGTGGCTGATATTGTGCACGTTTTAGATGCTTCTAGATTGATGTAATCAGCTGCAAAAATCCTAGAATATTCCTTGTAACCTCCCCCACCCCCTTTTATGATGTGTCTTTTCATTTTTCTTAGACTTTTCATTAGCTAGTTTTAATTGTTAGGAGTTATTTGAGTCTTTTGATTGTCTTTTGCTGAGTCTATAAAAGGGGAGGGGCATGTGAAGCTAATCATTCAGCATTGTAAGAGATTTCCAAAGTAATACAAGCACTTTGAGAGTGATTCTCATTTGTGTCTCAAAAATTCCTAGTTCTATATCTTGAATTTGGCTAATTCAAGTGGTGTTCTAGGTTCTCTTCCTTTTCCAATTGGAGTGATTCCTTGGTTAAGACAAGAGAATTAGCCCAAGATCAAGTCATTGAGTGGCTCCGTGAAGGATTATCTTAATTACAAGGTCTTGTTTATCCTTGTTCTTTTTGTTATTATTCTTCAAACCATCTCAAACTATCTTCCACCATATTCACTTTTCTTTGGTTGATTCTTGTTTAGTTTGAGTTTGAGTTGATTTGGTTCACTTACCACCCACATCTACATCAGAGGTGATGCTTGAAGCTTAAGCTTCTCCACCATGGTTTTGGAGGCAATGTTTGCACAACTACCCCCATCAATGATTAGGGAGCATATCTTTCCTTCAACGGTGCATCTCGTATGGAAAATTGCCTCTCTTTGCTCCATATTATCTTGAGTGGCAAATCCACTCAATGACCTTCGAATGACAAGAAGTTCACCTTCATCGGGACCTTCTTCCACTTCTTCCACATTTTCTTCCTCATAATTTTCTCCTTCTTCATCTTCTTGATGATCATGTGGCTCTTCAAATGAAGCTTGATACTCGGCTAGGGAGACGATTCGCTTATTAGGACACTCGGAGGCGATGTGTCCAAGGCCTTGGCATCGGAAGCAACGGATTTTATCCTTGGGTTTGGGTGGTGCTTTTGTGGAGGGATTAGGGACGGTTGGAGGGGAATTTTTGGTTTGTGGGGGATTTTGGGGTTGAGGAGGGTAGTAGGGAGGTTTTGTGGTGGAATATGGACGGGAAGGGGGCTTGGAAAGGGTACCCTTTCCCTTAGACTTCTTTTGTTGCTCTACCTTGTAGGCTAGAGAAATCAAGTCATCTAGGGAGGAATAGGGGTGCAATTCCACAACATGAGCAATGGATTCATCAAGGCCACTTAGACATCTTACCATTGTTTGATCATCATGTTCCCTTATATCACATTTGAGAAGGAGTTGCTTGAACTCCCGGGTGTACTCTTCCACACTCTTGGTGCCCTGCTTGAGATGGTGTAGCTTGAAGTAGTTGTCTTGAACATAATGGGAGGGAAGGAACTTGGCCTTGAGCTTGTCTCTCATTTTAGCCCAAGTCCTAATTTTTCCTTTGCCATTCCTTGCTCTTTTCGCCATGAGATTGGCCCACCAAATAGAGGCATATTTGCAGAGTTTCAAGGCCACAAGCTTGACCTTATTCTCCTCTGGCACTTCGTTGTATTCAAAAATGCGTTCAATAGTTTGTAACCAATCAAGGAAATGGTCGGGGTCTAACTCCCCTTCAAATTCAGGAATTTCGACTCGAAAACCTCCAAGATTGCTTCCTTGTCTTCTCCTCCCTGGGACTTCCTCATCACTTGAATTTACTTGATAGTTGTCGGCTTCCTCTTCGGATTCCTCTACATAGGAAGGAGCTGGGCTTCGTGTCCATCTTCTCTTTTCCTCCATAAGTTGGCCAAGTTGAGTTTGGAGGTACCTAACTTGGGCTTCTAACTCTTCGACTCGTTCTTGAGCACCTTTTGACGACTTTGAAGATCTAGCGGACATGGTGATGTGTGTAGGCTTGATGGGGGGCTGTTTGGGACGTGAAGGAAGGGGCACGGTCGTGCACTATGGCACTAGGGGGCCGTGCTTGTGTTCAAGCTTGGAAAAGGCTGAAAATGGAGATGGCACGGTCGTGCCTAGGAGCACGGGTACACCGTGCCAAATTTCTGATTGGCAAGTTTCAGGATTTGCACGGTTTGCCGGTTTGTGTGTTTGTTTTGTGTTTTTGGGTTTTGGTGTTTTGTGATGTGTTTGGAGGCAATTTGATCCCTTGATAACCTTGGCTCTGATACCAAATGATGTATATGAGAGTCCAAAATGACCAAATTTAAAGAATAAGGGTAGGATGTGGGGGCGATGAAGGAGCGAAGGTAAAGGTGAAGGGAGGATAAATCAAGACTTTGGTTTGAGATAATCCCACTTGGGAGCCACGCAAGCCTTAGTCTTGGGCTATTCTTTTTACCCAATCTAGGATATAGAAGATTCACCACCTAGGAGAGCAAAAAGAACCTAGAGCACCACTTAAGGTAGCCAACCTTAAGATATAGAACTAGGATTTCAAGCAAGCACACTAGAGAACGCTCAAAGGCTTAGTATTACTTTGAAATTGGAGTACAAGCTGATGATCCCTCAACCCACACACCTAGCCCCTTTTATAGTAGAGAACAACACAAATGAAAGGGCATAAGTTACAAGAAATAAACATAGGGCACACCAAAGGACACATTAATGTGTCGGTTATAAATAATCAAGGGGAAGGGGAAAAGATGAGTTCCTTGAGATGCCACAACTCCTTGGCTGCATAAATTACATTAACCTCCTGGTATAAGAAGGGTCTCACGTCCAAATGCAGCTGAAAAGGTTCATGAACCGAATGGAAGCACCAAACATCCTCCTTCTTTAATGCACTGACACCCTTGCAGCAGCTCTGACTTTGGACGGCCATATCTCGCGATTTACTGGGCCAAAGTGCGTGATTTTGGGTTTGTTGGAAAGCGCTGGATGTGTAGTTTCCAGGAAGAACAAGTTTTCCCAATTTGGACCAGCCGTTTGAAAGTTACGGCCCAAACAATGAAGACTGCTCAGACTAGCCTGCGCCTGGACATTGGGCCTTTGAGGTCTCTTGTTGCCCAACCAAATGAGATCCAATTTAAGCATGGTTGGACTTATTAGAAAGCTAACATCTTAGGCTAAAATATTATGTGGGCCCTCAAGCCGTGGGTCCACCAAATCTTGCACAAAACAAGTAACAAAGACCGGGTTATGATTGAATGAATCCGGCGCCAACTCGTTGGGCATTGCCATGATTGTTCTGCAAAGTTTAGCCACTTCCTTGACCCCGTTGAGCTTAGTAGGGTCTTCCTTGAGCCGAGAAAGGAATGTAGGAGAGTGGGCTTGATGGTCTCCATCAGTTTTCTTGCTTAATTAGTTGCATAGTAATGAGTTAAGACTTTAATCTTTGGTTTACTACACTCAAAGTTTGTAATTAGCTTAATTTAGCTTGTTTTGTCCTTAATTAGTTTTCAGTTTTTCTTAGGCTAGTCTTAAACATGATTAAGAGGTTTCATAAGCATGAAGAAACCTCCTAATCCTACTAGGCAGCCTTGTGAAAATTTTTAAAATGCCTTGAAGCCTCATTTTTTGAGCATGACTTGATAAATTTTAAAGAAAAGCTTAAGTGAAAACTCACTTGCAAGGCTAAATTCTCCTGTGTTAAATTCCTAAGTGCTATATCTCTAAGTTGGTTCCTTAGAGTGCTGATCTCTTAGGTCTAAATTAAACTTCTTAGTGTTGCTTTTGCTGTGTCTAAGGAACCTAGTTTCGATGAACCCTTAAGGAGTTCGATCGTGGTGATATCTGTATCCATCAATCCCCTTAAGTCTAGCTCTTGTCTCCCTAGGTGTGGATCCATTTGGGTGAGTTAGTTCATATCTTTCACTTTTATATTCGGATTCATTTGTTTTCTTTCTAAACTGAGTTTGAGTTTGTCCCTTAATTGTAATCCTTCATGGTTTAACTTACCCACTTGAATTGAATTTAAGCTTAACCCCTGAGAGATACATCACTAAGCCTCATGGAGGCCTGAGCAATTACGAACGTAAAGTCGGGTTTAAAATCTGCCTTGCACTCGGTAGCTTCCTTTTGTGTCCTTAGGAAAATGTGAGCTACCCTTTGAACTTGTGACCGTGTTCTTGGACCTTCTGGACTTGTGTGATCATGGTCATGGTCTTGGCTTGGTGGGAGCGTTGCTCTCGGCAGGCCACTCAGAACGTTGCTGCCTTTCTCACCTTGCTCTTTGTTGGTTAATTTGGTGGCTGCTTCATGATTGTGTCTACAGGCTTCTAACGACTCTGTCATGCTACTAGACAAGAATTGGACACTTGGAAGGACGGCAACAACCAAATGCACCAATCAGGCATAACTGGGCAGTGGCTGCTAATGTAGGCTTCCTTATGACGCCACGTTTCTCAAGCCAAACATGGCCATGATTTGGATTGCCACATATGGTTAGAAAGCCTGGATGTGTTCTAACTTCTCCAAGTGGAATCATGCGTTTTGGACTTGATTTGGCTATCAAAAGCTCAAAATACTCATACTAGTCCAAACCGGATTCCAGCCTACACGGTTTGGAAAATTGACCTGGTTCTTCATCTTTCACTTCACTTAACTTGAGTTTCTCAATTGGACTAGGTAGTTAACATCTTCGGGACCCAAGATATACAAAACATTAAGACTTAAGTGATGGACATTAGCAAATGCAGTCCTCAATTAGCCATAATCATTTTTGAACTTATTTAAGGTTTAGGTTAATTCATCAACTTAAACTTAATTTAAAATTGATTTTCTTACTAAAAGAGTTTGTTAACATTCTAATAAACTTCATTATGTAATTAAATTAGTTTTAAATTAAGTATTTTTGTCCAAACTTTCAACGCACTTGAAACATAAGGTCACAGGTTCAAATCAGAATACAAGCCTAGTTTTGTGTCCTTTACTACTTCAACCTCCATAAATCAGATTTAAGTTCAATATTTTGCCATGAGTTTGAAGTGTCGGAACTCAGCTTTTCAATAAAGTAAGTTCCAAGTCATTAAGACTTCACTTGCCCGCCCAAATCAGCCATTAAATCTAAACTGTCCAGACTGCCCCATTGAACCAGAATGTACCCGGTTTTGAGTACTTAATTACTTAGGCCACCTTTGGATTTAAGTTTGCTATTTGATATTTTGGCTCCTCATGATCTTATACTTCAAGGCATGTAAAAAGATTTGGGTTAAGTTGTGTAAAAATGGGTGAATGAGGTCATTTTTGCCAACAATGTAGGTTGGAACCCGATTTTGACAAGTTTGAGTTTTCTGAGGTTTTGGACCATCAAATGAAGTCATAAATGTGTGATTCCACTTGAAGGAGTTAGGAGACATCTACGGCTTTCCAACAATATGTGACAATCCAAATCATGCCGATGTTTTACATGGGATCTGTGGCGCCCAAATAGAGCCTGCAATCGGCCTATTTCTGCCCATTTGCACCTACTTGGTGCTTTTGGTGATTAATATCTTTTAGCCATCCAATGTAGTCCTAGAAGCATGTTTAGCATGTTAAAGGAGTCTTGGACACAATCATAGAGCGACCAATTGAAGAACAAATGAGAAACAAGGAAGAAATGGTAGAAGTGTTCTCATTGGCTGGCCGTAAAGCGTAAAGGAACCAGCAGTGCAGCTTCCCCTGTTTTGTGCCATACTAAGCTCACTGCTTTCTTGATTAATTGGTTCCTTAGTAATGAGTTAAGACTTTAATATTTGGTTTACTAGACTCAAAGTTTGTAATTAGCTTAATTAAGCTTATTTTGTCCTTAATTAGTTTTTAGTTTTACTTAGGCTAGTTTTAAGCTTCATTAAGAGGTTTCCTAAGCATGTGGAAACTTCCTAATTCTACTAGGCAACCTTATGAACATTTTTAAAATGAAGCCTCATTTTGTGAGCATAACTTGTGATGTATATTTTCAAGGGTATCATTTTCATTCTTTCAACTCAACTTCATGGGAGGTAAGCTCCATACAAATTCAAGCATGGCAAGGCCCTTCTTTGGTTCCAATATTTGAATTTCATGACAAAAGGCACTTTATGGAGTTTTATTTGAACTTCAAAGTGCCTTTTCCAAATGGGTTTTCCAAATGGGGATCAAGAGTGCCTTGCATTTCAATAATGGAGACCATCATGCCCAAAACCCTAATGCCTCTGGAGAAGTCAATGAAGTGGCTAAACATTGCAGAACAATCATGGCAATGCCCGACGAGTTGGCGCCGGGTTCATTCAATCATAAACCGGTCTTTGTTACTTGTTTTGTGCAAGATTTGGTGGACCCACAGCTTGAGGGCCCACATAATATTTTAGCCTAAGATGTTAGCTTTCTAATAAGTCCAACCATGCTTAAATTGGATCTCATTTGGTTGGGCAACAAGAGACCTCAAAGGCCCAATGTCCAGGCACAAGCCAGTCTGAGCAGTCTTCATTGTTTGGGCCATAACTTTCAAACGGCTGGTCCAAATTGGGCAAACTTGTGCTTCCTGGAAACTAAACAACCAGGGCTTTCCAACAAGCCCAAAATCACGCAATTTGGCACAGTAAATCGCGAGATATGGCCGACCAAAGTCAGAGCTGCTGCAAGGGTGTCAGTGCATTAAAGAAGGAGGATGTTTGGTGTTCCCATTCGGTTCATGAACCTTTTCAGCTGCATTTGGATGTGAGACCCTTCTTATACCAGGAGGTTAATGTAATTTATGCTGCCAAGGAGTTGTGGCATCTCAAGGAACTCATCTTCTCCCCTTCCCCTTGATTATTTGTAACCGACACATTAATGTGTCCTTTGGTGTGCCCTATGTTTATTTATTGTAACTTATGCCCTTTCATTTGTGTTGTTCTCTACTATAAAAGGGGCTGGGCGTGTGGGTTGAGGCATCATCAGCTTGTACTCCAATTTCAAAGTAATACTAAGCCTTTGAGTGTTCTCTACTACGCTTGCTTGAAATCCTAGTTCTATATCTTGAG
Organism: Carnegiea gigantea; assembly: GCA_029747015.1. Taxonomy (NCBI): domain Eukaryota; kingdom Viridiplantae; phylum Streptophyta; class Magnoliopsida; order Caryophyllales; family Cactaceae; genus Carnegiea; species Carnegiea gigantea. The sequence continues at coordinate 12,913 of JAKOGI010003037.1, read as the reverse complement.
AGTGGCATCCTCAAGTGGTGTTCTAGGTCCCTCGTTATCAACTTGGTGGTGATTAATTTTTGTATCCTAGTTGAGTTAAGGGATTGCCCAAGGTTTGGTTTGAGTGGCTCCGGAAGGATTATCTCAAGCACAACCTTGAACTATCCTTTTTACTTTTCCTTGTTTTCTCAATTATAAAAACCACAAAAATACTTAGCTTGGCCATTTGGGTGCTCCTATATACATCAACTTGATAAATTTTGAAGAAAAGATTGCGTGAAAACTGTCTTGCAAGGCTAGATTCTCTTGTGTTAAATTCCTAAGTGCTATATCTCTAAGTTGGTTCCTTACAGTGCTGATCTCTGTGGTCCAAATTAAACTTCTTAGTGTTGCTTTTTCTGTGTCTAAGGAACCTAGTTTGGATGAATCCTTGAGGAGTTTGATGGTGGTGATATCTGTATCCATCAATCCCCTTAAGTCTAGCTCTTGTCTCCCAAAGTGTGGATCCATTTGGGTGAGTTAGTTCATATCTTTCACTTTTGTATTCAGATTTATTTGTTTTCTTTCTAAAGTGAGTTTGAGTTTGTCCCTTAACTGTAATCTTTCATGGTTTAACTTACACATTTGAATTAATTTTAAGCTTAACCCTTGAGAGATACGTTAATAAGCCTCGTGGAGGCCCGAGTAATTACAAACATAAAGTCAGGTTTAAAATCTGTCTCGTACTCAGCAGCTTCCTTTTGTGTCCTTAGCAAAATATGAGCAACCCTTTGAACTTGTGACCGTGTTCTTGGACCTTCTAGATTTGTATGATCATGGTCATGGTCTTGGCTTGGCAGGAACGTTGCTGCCGGTAGACCACTCGGAAAGTTGCTGCCTTTCTCACCTTGCTCTTTATTGGTTAATCTGGTGGCTGCTTTATGATTATGTCTACCAAGCTTCTAACTACTCAGCCATGCTACAAGACAAGGATTGGACACTTGGAAGGACAGCAACAATCAAATGCATCAATCAGGTACAACTAGGCAGTGGCTGGTAGAATGCAGGCTTTGTTTTGACGCCACGTTTCTCAGGCCAAACATAGGCATGATTTGGATGGCCACAAATGGTTAGAAAGCCTGGATGTCTTCTAACTCCTCCAAGTGGAATCACATGTTTTGGACCTGATTTGCCTACCAAAAGCTCAAAATGCTCGTAGTAGTCCAAACCGGATTCCAGTCTACACGGTTTGAAAAATTGACCTAGTTCTTCATCTTTCACTAGACTTCACCTGAATTTCTCAATTGGACTAGGTAGTTAACAATCTTGGGGATCTAAGACATGCAAGACATTAGGAGTTTAGTGATGGATATCAGCAAATGCAATCCTCTAACGCATTCGAAACATAAGGTCACAGGTTCAAATCTGAATACAAGTCTGGTTTTGTGTCCTTTATTACTTCAACTTCCATAAATCAGATTTAAGTTCAATATATTGCCATGAGTTCGAAGTGTCGGAGCTCAGCTTTTTAATAAAGTAAGTTCCAAGTCATTAAGACTTCACTTGCCCACCCAAATCAGCCATTAAATCTAAACTGTCTGGACTGCCCCATTGAACCAGAATGTACTCGGTTTTGAGTACTTAATTACTTAGGTAACCTTTGGATTTAAGTTTGATATTTGATATTTTGGCTCCTCATGGTCTTATGCTTCAGGGCATGTAAAAAGATTTGGGTAAGTTGTATAAAAATGGGAGAACCAGGTCATTTTTCCCAACAGTGTAGGTTGGAACCTGATTTTGACAAGTTTGAGTTTTCTGAGGGTTTGGACCATCAAATGATGTCATAAATGTGTGATTCCACTTGAAGGAGCTAGGAGACATCTACGGCTTTCCAACCATATGTGACAAACCAAATCGTACTGACGTTTTACATGGGATCTGTGGCGCCCAAATAGAGCCTGCAATCTGCCTATTTCTGCCCATTTGCACCTAATTGGTGCATTTGGTGATTGAATCTTTCAGCCATCCAATGTGGCCCTAGAAGCATGTTTAGCATGTTGAAGGAATCTTGGACACAATCATGGAGCGACCAATTGAAGGACCAACGAGAAACAAGGAAGAAATGGTAGAAGTGTTCTCATTGGCTGGCCGTAAAGCATAAAGGAACCAGTAGCTTCTCCTGTTTTGTGTCATACTTAGCCTGCTGCTTTCTTGATTAATTGGTTGCTTAGTAATGAGTTGAGACTTTAATCTTTGGTTTACTGGACTCAAAGTTTGTAATTAGCTTAATTAAACTTGTTTTGTCCTTAATTAGTTTTCAGTTTTACTTAGGCTAGTTTTAAGCTTGATTAAGAGATTTCCTAAGCATGTAGAAACTTCCTAATTCTATTAGGCAGCCTTGTGAACATTTTTAAAATGAAGCCTCATTTTGTGAGCGTGACTTGATAAATTTTGAAGAAAAGCTTGCGTGAAAACTCTCCTGAAGGCTGGATTCTCTTGTGCTAAATTCCTAAGTGCTATATCTCTAAATTGGTTCCTTACAGTGCTGATCTCTTAGGTCCAAATTAAACTTCTTAGTGTTGCTTTTGCTGTGTCTAAGGAACCTAGTTTGGATGAATCCTTGAGGAGTTTGATGGCGGTGATATCTGTATCCACCAGTCTCCTTAAGTCTAGCTCTTGTCTCCCCAGGTGTGGATCCACTTGGGTGAGTTAGTTCATATCTTTCACTTTGTATTCGGATTCATTTGTTTTCTTTCTAAAGTGAGTTTGAGTTTGTCCCTTAACTGTAATCTTTCATGCTTTAACTTACACATCTGAATTGATTTTAAGCTTAACCCCTGAGAGATACATCATTAAGCCTCATGGAGGCCTGAGTAACTACGAACATAAAGTCAAGTTTAAAATCTATCTCATACTCGGTAGCTTCCTTTTGTGTCCTTAGCAAAATGTGAGCTACCCTTTGAACTTGTGACCGTGTTCTTGGACCTTCTGGATTTGTATGATCATGGTCATGGTCTTGGCTTGGCAGGAACGTTGCTGCCGGCAGGCCACTCGGAACGTTGCTACCTTTCTCACCTTGCTATTTATTGGTTAATCTAGTGGCTGCTTCGTGATTGCGTCCACTAGGCTTCTAACTACTTATCCATGCTACTAGACAAGGATTGGACGCTTGGAAGGACAGCAACAACCAAATGCACCAATCACGTACAACTGGGCAGTGGCCGGTAGAATGCAGGCTTCGTTTTGACGCCACGTTTCTCAGGCCAAACACGGGCATGATTTGGATTGCCACATATGGTTAGAAAGCCTAGATGTCTTCTCACTCCTCCAAGTCGAATCACATGTTTTGGACTTGATTTGCCTACCAAAATCTCAAAATACTCATACTAGTCGAAACCGAATTCCAGCCTACACGGTTTGGAAAATTGATCTGGTTCTTCATGTTTCACTGGACTTAACCTGAATTTCTCAATTGGCTAGGTAGTTCGCATCTTGGGGACCCACGATATGCAAAACATTAGGAGTTAAGTGATGGATATCAGCAAATGCAATCCTTAATTAGCCATAATCATTTTTGAACTTATTTCAGGTTTAAGTTGATTCGTCAACTTAAACTTAAGTTAAATTTGATTTCCTTACTAAGAGAGTTTATTATCATTCTAATAAGCTTCATTATGTAATTAAATTAGTTTTAAATTAAGTATTTTTGTCCAAACTTTCAAGGCACTTGAAACAGAAGGTCACGGGTTCAAATCAGAATACAAGCCTGGTTTGTGTCGTTTATTACTTCGACTTCCATGAGATTTAAGTTCAATATTTTGCCATGAGTTTGAAGTTTCGGAACTCAGCTTTCCAATAAAGTAAGTTCCAAGTCATTAAGACTTCACTTGCCCACCCAAATCAGCCATTAAATCTAAACTGCCTAGATTGCCCCATTGAACTAGAATGTACCCAGTTTTGAGTGCTTAATCACTTAGGCCACCTTTGGATTTAAGTTTGATATTGGATATTTTGGCTCCGCATGAACTTATATTTCGGGGCATGTAAAAAGATTTGGGTTAAGTTGTGTAAAAATGAGAGAACTAGGTCATTTTGTAAACAGTGTAGGCTGGAACCCAATTCTGACAAGTCTGAGTTTTTTGAGGGTTTAGACCATCAAATGAAGTCATAAATATGTGATTCCACTTGAAGGAGTTAGGAGACATGTATGGCTTTCCAACCATATGTGACAATCCAAATCATGCCAACGTTTTACATGGGATCCGTGGCGCCCAAATAGAGCCTGCAATCTACCTATTTCTGCCCAGTTGCACCTAATTGGTGTATTTGGTGATTGATATCTTTCAGCCATCCAATGTGGTCCTAGAAGCATGTTTAGGATGTTAAAGGAGTCTTGGACACAATCATAGAGCGACCAATTGAAGAACCAATGAGAAACAAGGAAGAAATGATAGAAGTGTTCTCATTGACTGGGCGTAAAGCATAAAGGACCCAGCAGCTTCTCCTATTTTGTGTCATACTTAGCCAGCTGCTTTCTTGATTAATTGGTTACTTGGTAATGAGTTAAGACTTTAATCTTTGGTTTACTAGACTCAAAGCTTGTAATTAGCTCAATTAAGCTTGTTTTATCCTTAATTAGTTTTTAGTTTTGCTTAGGCTAGTTTTAAACTTGATTAAGAGGTTTCCTAAGCATGTAGAAACCTCCTAATTCAATTAGGCAGCCTTGTGAACATTTTTAAAATGAAGCCTCATTTTGTGAGCATGACTTGATAAATTTTAAAGAAACGCTTGAGTGAAAACTCTCTTACAAGGCTGGATTCTCTTGTGTTAAGTTCCTAAGTGCTATATCCCTAAGTTGGTTCCTTAGAGTGCTAATCTCTTAGGTCTAAATTAAACTTCTTAGTGTTACTTTTGCTGTGTCTAAGGAACCTAGTTTCGATGAATCCTTGAGGAGTTTGATGGTGGTGATATCTGTATCCATCAATCCCCTTAAGTCTAGCTCTTGTCTCCCCAGGTCTGGATCCATTTGGATGAGTTAGGTCATATCTTTCACTTTTATATTCGGATTCACTTGTTTTCTTTCTAAAGTGAGTTTGAGCTTGTCCCTTAATAGTAATCTTTCATTGTTTAGCTTCCACACTTGAATTGATGTTAAGCTTAACCCCTGAGAGATACATCATTAAGCCTTATGGAGGCCGAAGTAATTACGAACATAAAGTTGGGTTTAAAATCTATCTTGTACTCGGTAGCTTCCTTTTGAGTCCTTAGCAAAATGTGAGCCACGCTTTGAACTTGTGACCATGTTCTTGGACCTTCTGGACTTGTATGATCATGTTCATGGTCTTGGCTTGCTAGGAACATTGCTGCCGGCAGGCCACTTGGAACGTTGCTGCGGGCAGGCCACTCTAAACGTTACTGCCTTTCTCACCTTGCTCTTTATTGGTTAATCTGGTGGCTGCTTCATGATTGTGTCTACCAGGCTTCTAAATTCTCAGTCATGCTACTAGACAAGGATTGAATGCTTGGAAGGACAGCAATAACTAAATGCACCAATCAGGTACCACTAGGCAGTGGCTGGTTGAATGCAGGCTTCGTTTTGACGCCATGTTTCTCAGGCTAAATATTGGCATGATTTAGATTGCCACATGTGGTTAGAATGTTGGATGTCTTCTAACTCCTCCAAATGGAATCACACGTTTTAGACTTCATTTGCCAACCAAAAGCTCAAAATACTCACACTGGTCCAAACCGGATTTCAGCCTGCACGGTTTCGAAAATTAACCTAGTTCTTCATCTTTCACTTGACTTAACCCGAATTTCTAAATTGGACTAGGTAATTAACATCTTGGGGACCCAAGATATGCAAAACATTAGGACTTAAGTGATGGATATCAGCAAATGCAGTCCTCAATTAGCCATAATCATTTTTGAACTTATTTCAAGTTTAAGTTGATTCATCAACTTAAACTTAATTTAAATTTGATTTCCTTACAAAGAGAGTTTTTAACATTCTAATAAACTTCATCATGTAATTAAATTAGTTTTAAATTAAGTAGTTTTGTCCGAACTTTCAATGCAGTTGAAACAGAAGGTCACGGGTTCAAATCAGAATACGAGCCTGGTTTTGTGTCCTTCATTACTTCGACTTCCATAAGATTTAAGTTCAATATTTTGCCATGAGTTTGAAGTTTCAGAACTCAGCTTTCCAATAAAGTAAGTTCTAAGTCATTAAGACTTCACTTGCCCACCCAAATCAGCCATTAAATCTAAACTGTCCAGCCTACCCCATTGAACCAGAATGCGTCCGGTTTTGAGTGCTTAATTACTTAGGCCACCTTTTGATTTAAGTTTGATATTTGATATTTGGCTCCTCACGATCTTATACTTCAGGGCATGTAAAAAGATTTGGGTTAAGTTGTGCAAAAATGAGAGAACCAGGTCATTTTTGGAAACAGTGTAGGCTGGAACCTGATTTTGACAAGTCTAAGTTTTTTGAGGGTTTAGACCATCAAATGAAGTCATAAATGTGTGATTCCACTTAGAGGATTTAGGAGACATCTACAGCTTTCTAACCATATATGACAATCCAAATCATGCCAACATTTTACGTGGGATCTGTGGCGCCTAAATAGAGCCTGCAATCTACCTATTTTTGCCCAGTTGCACCTAATTGGTAAATTTGGTGATTGATATCTTTCAGCCATCCAATGTGGACCTAGATGCATGTTTAGGATGTTTAAGGAGTCTTGGACACAATCATAGAGCGACCAATTGAAGAACCAATGAGAAACAAGGAAGAAATGGTAGAAGTGTTCTCATTGGCTGGCCGTAAAGCGTAAAGGAACCAGCAGCTCCTCCTGTTTTGTGTCATACTTAGCCAGCTGCTTTCCTGCTTAATTGGTTGCTTAGTAATGAGTTAAGACTTTAATCTTTGGTTTACCAGACTCAAAGTTTGTACTTAGCTTAATTGAGCTTGTTTTGTGATGTACCCATGGGAGGCAATGAGAATGAGTAAGTTCAAAGGCAATCCACCCCCCAAGAAAGTCCAAGAAGCCACCCAAGTCATGAGGAAACTCATAGAAAATCAAGGCCATTACCTAACAATTCTGGTCAGCAAGTGCTGCAACTTGGTGGCCCTAATCACCCAAGATAAAGGTGGTTTAGGCCCGTTTTGTTGCCTTGGGTTTTAAGTTTAGGAAGTTAGCTTTACAATAAAGCAAATTTCAAGTCATTTGGACTTCATTTGCCCATCCAACTCAGCCCTTGAAGTCAAGCTATCCAATCTGCCAAGAACAACCATTTCAGTACCCGGTTTTGATGCTCCATTTTCTCTATCATTAGATGAACTTTGGGACTATCAAATCCACTTTTTGAAATCCTTTTGAAGTGTACTGAAACGCCAGCAAAAGAGTTGGAAGTCAAATCCTTGGTTGGGGTTTCAAAAGCAAGCAGGTTCCTAAGAGGTGCAGGATGATGGCAGCAGATATATCCTTGCCTTTTTCAGGGGGTAACTTTCAAACATCTTGGAGTTTAAAGCTGCAAGAGGACTTTCTGGAAACTAGACTACCAGAGCTTTCTCCCAGCTTTTGAATCAACCCATTTGGAAAAGTATTTTGGAAGTTATGCTCATTTGAAGTTGGTGCTGCAGTTTTGAAAAGCACTGGCAGCTTTTACTTTTGCTTTTGTACTTGTTGCTTTTTGGTTGATGCATATTTCCATATGCATCATTTTTATTCAAGTCCAATTTCAAAGAAGAAAAGGGTCAAAGAAGATCATGCATGGAAATGTGCCTATTTGGTCTTCTTAAGTGAGTTCAAAGACTCGCGACACTATGGAGAGGTCAAAAGAGGTTAAGCTTTGCTAGAAATTTGGTGCCGAATTCATCCCTGCGGAACCCGATTTTTGTGACCACTTTTGGACAAGCTCAAGTGGACCCACAACTTGAGGGCCCATATGGTTTTGAATTTTAAGATTTCATCTTTCAAATAAGCCCAAGTTTGTTTAATTTGGACATCATTTGATTGGGCAAAATATCACTCAAAGATACGTTATGCTGATCCAGTCCAGTCTGAGGTAGGTGCATTGTTTGGGCCATAACTTTCAAACCGCTTATCCAAATTGAGCAAATGAGCACATTCTGGAAAATAGACTTCCAGGGCTTTCTAACAAGCCCAAAAGAACGAACGTGATTTGGCCGAGTATTCTGGAGTTATGCTTGTTGAAGTGACGGCAGTTGCAAGATTAATGCTGTGAATATGAAGAGTCTTAGGTTACATATATTTGTGTGGCGATATTGTGCCACCGTTTTAGATGCTGCTAGATTGATGTAATCAGCTGCAAAAATCCTAGAATATTCCTTGTAACCTCCCCCACCCCCTTTTATGATGTGTCTTTTCATTTTTCTTAGACCTTTCATTAGCTAGTTTTTAATTGTTAGGAGTTATTTGAGTCTTTTGATTGTCTTTTGCTGAGTCTATAAAAGGGGAGGGGCATGTGAAGCTAATCATTCAGCATTGTAAGAGATTTCCAAAGAAATACAAGAACCTTTGAGAGTGATTCTCATTTGTGTCTCAAAATTCCTAGTTCATATCTAGAATTTGCTCATTCAAGTGGTGTTCTAGGTTTCTTCCTTTTCCAATTGGAGTGATTCCTTGAGTTTAAGACAAATGAGAATTAGCAAGATCAAAGCATTGAGTGGCCCGTGAAGATTAATCTTAATTACACGGGTCTTGTTATCCTTGGTCTTTTTGTTTATTATTCTTCAAACCATCTCAAACTATCTTCCACCATATTCACTTTTCTTGGTTGATCTTGTTTAGTTGAGTATGAGTTATTTTTTTGTTCACTTACAACCTGATGGAGGTCCATCCTCAAGGTCTAATAACGTTTCGTTGGTCCAAAATAATCAAGAAAACAACTCCAAAGTCACGGCCATGAGTCACTTGATGGCAAACACACAAGGTGATACACCCGGGTTCTCATCCAGATTTTTACCCGGTTTTTGCTATCTTATTACATCGGCCTAAAGCATATTTTGGTGTCCGTTTTTTTGGATGATTATCAAGTTCAGGATGTTAACTTTTAAGTCCAATTGGTTTCATATCATTTGGAATTCATTTGGTTACTTAAAACAGTTCATCTCTTGAACCTGTCCGGATTGCACTGCAAAATGCACGGTTTTGGTTTTCTGGTTTGTTCAGGTGGCAAATGACGTCCAAATGCTACGATTCCAAATGGAGGGTAAACTAGACATCTTGAGGTTTCCAACCATGTAAGAAACGTAGCAAATAGTCATCATTTGAGGGGTCAAACATGCGTTGCAAGTGGAGGCAGAAACTGGCTGCTTGACACCCGGTTGCTTAGCTTGGTGGTTTTCCTCCTTCAAGGGGTTTGCCTAAGGTGGAAGGCTGCCAAGCAGGTCATTTTGAGCTGCTTGATCAAGCACCACTCAGCTACTTGAGAGAGAGACACGTAAACATCACCATTTTGCAAGCCCTCATTCGACCACTCAAGCATGACATGGCACACATGCATTCTTCAGTCCTTTTGAGGTGGCTAGCCATGCACTCTTACCTTCCTAGCTGGGAAAATGAGTCATCTACATTCCTTAATGCATAGGAAATGTTTAGGAAGATAATTTAAGTGCTTTGTAAAGTAAGCTTTCAGCTTTTGGTTTGTATTAGAGTAAACCGTGTGTTAGGAAGTGATTAGCAAGTTTAATGACTTTCCTCCCTTGGAAGGAAAGCTCATTTGTGTACTCTGAAGGTCATATAAGGCCTTGTATGTTCATTTTGAAGGAATGGAGTTGAATTTTCAGTAGAAAGAAAAGACTTTGTGTCTTGTGATTTCCTAAACACTTAACTTGCTTATCCTTAATAGTGGCCGATTAAGGTGGTGATCAAGTGAGTCTCAATCTTTGGTTAGGTGGTGAATCTTATCCTAATCCAAGATTGAGGGCCCTAAGCTAAATGATTAGTGGTATATCTTATCTAATCATCTAGCTTAGAACTATCCAAGTTTTTCATTAAACACTCTTGAAGTTCACAAACTAGTTCTTGGTTTCACTCCTCTTAAACCATGAATTACCTTTGTTCTTCTTAGTGTCTTTTTATCCTCCTTTACTTCCCTCACTTCCTTTACCCCTTGGTTCCTCTTTTCCACACAAAATCAAGCCTTGACTTAGCTGATTGCATCGAACTTCCTTTAACCTTCAAAGCCATCTCAAACCGTGGAAAAGGACTTACCTAGGCAAGCTCGGCAGTGAACTGGCACGGGCACCCCGTGCCATCAAGCACGGCCGTGCCACCCCTGGCCGTGAGAGTTTGTTTGTTTTCTAGCCTCCTTTGACGTGAGTTTACTTGGGTTGCTATCCTTCCCTTGGACTTACATCATTTTTGGTATCAGAGCAAGTTCAGAACTTGGCCTGAACCCCACGTCCTTCCCAGCTTATCTCTGAAATCATTTCAAACACAATCAAACACAAACCGTTCATTCCTGCGATCACAATGAGTACTAGCATGTCTGTGGAAGAAAAGCTCGAGGTTCTTTCCAAGCAAATGCAAGAAATGAGTGTGAGTAATCGAGAACTCAAAGCACAAAATGAGAACTTGAGGAAACAGCTTGGAAACCATATGAAACAAAAGCAGAAACTTCAAGAATCACCAAGCATTCGGACTGGAACCGACTATGGCTATGAAGAGGAAGCTAGCAATGCGTTCTCTGAAGAAGAAGTACCATTTGAAAGAATGCAAAGAAGAGCGCGACCTACTTTCAACTCTAATGAGATCAAGGTTGATATTCCTGAGTTCGAGGGTAAGTTATATCCTGATGAGTTCATTGAATGGTTACAAACGGTGGAGCGTATTTTTGAGTTCAAGGAGATTCCAGAAGATAAGAAAGTCAAAATAGTTGCTCTTAGATTAAGGAAATATGCCTCCTTATGGGGGACAAACCTTACTGCTAAGAGAACTAGAGAAAGGAAGAGTAAGATTGCTACTTGGGACAAGATGAAAGCCAAGATGAAGGCACGGTTTTTGCCTTCCACCTATGTCCAAGATCAATACATGCTCTTTCACCATTTGAATCAAGGTAAGATGAGTGTTGAAGAATATACTCGTGAGTTTGAGAAACTCATGATCAAATGTGACATTCATGAGCCTAAAGAGCAGACCATGGTACGTTACCTAGGAGGGCTTGATCCTAGGATAGCTAACGTGGTTGAGTTGCAAGCTTATACCACCTTTGACGAAGTGTGTGTCCTAGCACACAAGGTGGAGCAACAAAGAAAGTCTAGAATGAATGTTTGTGATTCATTCAAGCCTTATTCTACACCAAACCGTGGGCAACCCTTAAACAAGGGGAGTACCACACCTCAGCCTAAATCATCTACCCCTTTCCCATATAATCCACAAAAAAACCAAGCTCCTCAAAGGCCACCACCATCAAACCCCCCACGTCCAAACCCATACCCTGTAAGCCAAAGGAGGTGTTACAAGTGCCAAGGTTTAGGACACATTGCTTCTGATTGTCCTAGTCGAAAGGTAGTCACCTTAGCTGAGTGGGAAGCCATAGAGGGAGAATTTGCCGAGGAGAAAGAAGAGGAAAAGGCAGAAGATGCTGAGAGCGATCATGAAGATGATCAGGAGGAGTTTGTGGAAAACGCAGATGAAGGTGATATGCTAGTAATTCGAAGGGTATTGAGCAATCAACGAGTTGCTAAGGATGAACAACGTGAGAACATCTTTCACTCACGATGTACAGTCCAAGGCAAAGTGTGCTCGTTAATCATCGATGGAGGAAGTTGTGCCAACGTTGTTTCATTGAATATGATTGAGAAACTGAACCTTCAGTCTACGGCACACCCACACCCATACAACATTCAATGGTTAAATCAAGGCAAGGGATTACAAGTTAACTCTCGTTGCTTGATTTCATTCTCTCTTGGTAAGAATTACCAAGATGAACTTTGGTGTGATATTATCCCCATGGATGCTTGTCATATTCTGTTAGGACGACCATGGATGTATGACAAAAAGGTTATGCATAATGGTTATCTTAATACTTATTCCTTTTCCAAAGATGGCAAGAAGATTACTCTGAATCCTATGTCACCATCCGAACTCCACAAAATGAAACCACAAAACAGCCAAAATCAATCTGACTTGCTTTTGACATATGTTGAACCACTTTTAAAGGCCTCTCAACATGAGTTCAAAGCCTTGAAAGAATGGATATTGCAAGTACAAGATGAGCCACAAACACCACTTCCATCCCATCCCATAGCCAAGGTCATATTGAATCAATTCAGTCACCTATTTCCAGAAGAGATACCTTTGGGTTTACCCCCAAAGCGTGACATTCAACATCACATTGACCTTATCCCAGGATCCATTCTGCCTAATAAGCCAGCCTACAGGACAAATCCCAAGGGAACTCAAGAGATTCAACGACAAGTTGAAGAACTGATATTCAAGGGGTTGGTACGAGAATCCTTAAGTCCATGTGCTGTTCCTGCTCTTTTGGTTCCGAAGAAGGATGGTAGTATGAGGATGTGTGTCGACAGTAGGGCCATAAATAAAATTACTATCAAGTATAGGTACCCTATACCTAGACTTGAAGATATGTTGGATGAATTACATGGCTCTAAGGTGTTTAGTAAGATTGATTTGAGGAGTGGTTATTATCAAATTCGTATTAGGGAGGGCGATGAGTGGAAAACTACTTTCAAGACTAAGGACGGATTATATGAATGGTTAGTCATGCCTTTCGGTCTTTCTAATGCCCCTAGTACGTTTATGAGGTTAATGAATCAAGTATTTCGACCATACTTGGGCAAGTTCGTGGTTGTTTACTTCGATGACATATTGGTGTTCAGTAAGAATGAGCAAGAACATCAAGATCATTTAACTCAGGTGATGCTCGTTCTTGAAAAGGAGAAGTTATTCGGGAACCTAAA
>JAKOGI010003036.1:57500-71309 GCA_029747015.1 Carnegiea gigantea | reverse complement strand
TGGATGTAAAGACTGTTTTTCTTAATGATAACTTTGAGGAAGAGATTTATATGAATCAACCCGTTGATTTTGTATTAGAAGGTCAAGATGACAAGGTGTGTCGTCTAGAGGTCTATATATGGTCTAAAGTAATTTGTCAAATCTTGATACTTTAGATGAAGTCATAACTTTGTTGGACTTATTGTCATGGTTTTAGAGGACCATTGTGTTTATGTCAATAAAACAATCGGGAGAATTATGTTTCTTACCCTGCATGTTGATGACATACTGCTGGTTGGGAACAACTTAGAGATGCCCAAGGCTACTACATCCTTTGTCTTTGAGATAAAGGACAAATGTGATGTTAGGTATGTCTTAGGTGTGATATATCTAAAAGGTCTTGGAATGTTTTTGGATGCATAATTCCAAACCTGCAGACAATTCAGTTGAAAAGGGTCTGACCTTGAGTCTTGACCAATGCACTAAAATAGATTATGAAAAAGAGAAAATGAGCAATGTCTCTTATGCTAGTGTATTAGGAAGCTTAAGGTACGCTCTGCTAAGTACACGACCTGACGTTTGCTTTATAACTCGTTTAGCAAGTCGTTACCAAAGTAACCTAAGACCCCACTTATTGGCAAGCTGTCTAAAGAATCACGGCGCTACCTTCATGGTACAGGCGACTTGGTCCTTTGCTATCAGAGTGGGAACACTAAGTAGAGAGGATACTTAGATGCCAATTGGAGTGGTGGATGAGTTTAAGTCAACCTCAAATTATGTTTTCACTTTGAGTGGAGAAGCCATATCATTGTCCAGTAAAAAGCAAGACTGCATAGGTCTGTCAAGTGGGCGTGGCGAAAGCTGATTGGATCCAAAAACCCACCCTGAAACCGTCCCAAAAATTTTGGATTTTGAACACGATTTTTCAACTCGAACCCAAATAAACCAAACCCGAATACCTGCAAGTCGAGCACGAATCCGCCAGCACAACCCGAATATTATATACTTATTGTTTTTATTTTTATTTAATTTATCTCTCTTAACAGTAATAGTTATTTATTATCTCGGATCATTTGGCTAGAAGTTGTATAATTCTTGCATCCGTCTCAAATCAAACAATAGTATCCCTTCTTTCCCAAATTTATTCTCATAAAATAACATCATACGTAACGTGTAAATGGAATGACTTTAAAAAATGGGCATGAAATAAATATCAGGTCTTTAGAAAATCAAATTAGAATAAGACAAGAATTTAAAGTGCGCAAATCATACCGTTATATTCTTAGCGAAGCAAATATCTCTCATTATATTTAAGTAGTGTTACTCTATAATAATCTAAAGTTTTGATGTTACAATTAAAAGAAAATTGTAATATCTTGTACTCTCCTATATTCTTTCATTTGGATTTCATTTTAGTTGGTCTCAAGCTATGATGCTAATGTTATGTAATTCTATGTTCGTGTTATGATCGATACACTGATAGAGCGTATCAGATTAGACTTAGTTACTGAAAATGTGGAATTATTAAGCTAGTTATTAGCAAGTCGAACTACTCCGACTCATTAAAATGCTTTAGATGGATTACTCATTAATGACTCGACCCATTATTGACCTATTTTAATACACGAGCTGAGCTACCAAAACCAAAATGGACTCAAATTCTTGCTTATCATACATGACGTTCACATTTCATAATAAAAAGTTAGGATATTTTTTATATTCATTTAGGAAATTACAATTATAATGTTTTTTTCATCAGATGCGGATAATTTAAATAATAAATATGCGAAGTTTTTAATTTTAAGAATAGAGAAATAACTCACAAAAAGGTGCTTTGGACTCGCTGGGTCGATCTGAAACACATAAAACAAAATACGTCTGCCCGTATTTTACCTAAACCCGAAATACATCAGACTCGTATTTTAACGAACCTGAATACACCCGACTCATATTTAACCTGCCCGTCCAAACTGACAGGTCTAGTTATAGGGTTGTTTGGTCCATTCTTTACTCACATGGGGTATGAATAATCCTTGTATAAATTGTTTTTGTAGCATTTCACAACTGGACCAAAAAAAATAATCTATAGTGTGGTGAAGTCAAAGACGGTGTTCCAATTCAGTTGTGCAAAGCTGCCTTCTTGGGAGAGCACTTATCCATTCCCCCTTCTCTCTCTTCTATATATAAGAGTACAGTGCTGCAGTGATACTTCACTACAGCACCCTTAACTAATTCACTACTTCCATCAGTTAGTGGGGATGATACATCACTAATGAGTTGGGTGCTCATGATAGTTGTGGTGCTATCTTCTGTCTCTTGTGCCGAATCAACAATTTTCAATATCCCACAACACTATACATCCTAAGCTGCTCCTGGTAAACCCATCGTCTACTACATTATACATCAACTACTTGAATTAATTAATTACTAATTAGGGCCCAAATTAGGACTAATTATTTCAAGGTAACATACAGAACGAATAGCTTGCACATCACAACAGTTGAAATAATCGATTTTTCATAGGAGATATGAATGAGAATGAGTAATAGGCTTCTATGAAAAAAACAACGGGTATTGATTTGGGTAATTTAAGGGGTTTTTAAATTTCTAGGGATGATAAAAAGATACTTAGTGTGACTTTAAATCTTTAAACAAAGGTATATTATTAGTTCGGAAAAAAGAAGAAAACTCACCTCTAACGTTTTCATAAGATAATCTGTTCCAAATGCATTGAATGAAATCTAAAAGTTCTTCTAATAATAAAATATATAATGCATGGACAAATAAATCCTAATTAGCTAGACAAAATGAGGGAAAAACCATTGAAAGTTGTCAATAAATATCTAAGTATGAATCTCATCCACATCAATATTTGCGACCTCTTTGAGCAAAGCGAGTTGGTCAGCTGTACAATGTGTTCTTTTTCCTCTCTTTCTTTGCACCTCTTTATACAAATGACCAATGAGTTTTTATAGGTGACAAAGGTTGTTGGTGTTGTTGCTTCATATAGAGGCCAACCATCAAATGTGGTGTTGTCTGCTTCGGAGGTAGACACACCTGTTCCTAGTTAAGCTCTCCGTTCCAGCCGTTCCATAGCATTTCTCCAAGAAAGCTTTGTATCTTTTTTCCTTTTTTCCCCCTGAATGTCTTTTCTTTTAATTGCAGCTGCATAGTAAGTTTGAACCAAGTACTTTGTTGAAATAAGAGTGACATTGCAAAAAGACAACAAATCAGTAGAGGATCCGTGTTGCAATGGTAGCGCGTCTGGCTCTAGATTCATCGGGTTCAAAATTCCTGTCCCTAACACGAATTATTTTTTGCTCTCCTCTTAATGATGCTACCTAATTGCTAAAGCCCTGTAGTTATAGGATACTTTGTTCATCAGGTGATGTGCAGATAGACCTGATAAAAAATAACCCAACCCGAACTTACTCGAAAGTTTTGGGTTTCGAACATGATTTTCTTGACCTGAGCCCAAAATAATCGGAACCCGAAAAACCCGTAAATTAGCGGGCAAACCTGATCCGAACCTATTCATCCTAAAATTATGTCATTTTTATACCCTTTATTGTCTAATATTTGTTGAAAATAAATAATTAATTTAGGATTTTTATATATTTTGTTTATTTTGTAGGAATTAAAAAAACTTTAAAAAGATAAATAAACTTGCTCAAGCAAAATTAAATAAGGATCAAGTTGGCCATAGGGAAAAGCTAGACAAAGGAAGAGCAGAAAGAAGAGGCCTGAGCCCTTTTCGGTGGTCCAGTTCGTGTCTCAGGAGAAATAGCACAAATGCCTAACGTGGCTTTGCCTTCTTCCCAGTGTGGTCGGCTCCTATTCTTCTTGAAGGCCCAATTCTCAGCCCATCGATTTCCTCCTCCTTCTATTTCTTCCTCCTTCTCTTCTCTTCCTCCATGCAAGCAAACAGCCTTTGTCCCGGTTTGTGGCCCAAGCGCGCCCCCTCCTTCCCTCACAAGCCAGCGCCCTCTTCTCCCTTAATTCGGGCCTGTGTTTCTAGCTTTTCATGGCCCGGTTCACTCTTCCCCAACCCCAATCTAGCCTCCCCTCACCACTTATTAGTCACGTGCATTCCGTGTGACTTGAGTACCCAACCTCTTCCATTTTTCACTTTCTTCTCTACCCAGTAAAAAGGGGGGGAAAAAAAAAAAAAAACCCAGAGTCTTCCTCCCCAATGACGCTTCACGTCCTGTACTTCATCCGCTTCCTCTGCTATGACCAAGGGAGCTCGAGTTCCCTTCACTTAATTTGTCTTTCTCTCTCTTCTTTTATGCATCTCCACCACTAATTCATAACCATTACCCACATCTCTGTCATCATTATCTCACTTCATTCCATTAAGTAAGTAGTAACAAACTATAAATGGGAGGCTTGAATTGAAGTTTAATGGCTTGAAGAGTTGAATTTTGGGGACTACAAAAGGGAACTACAAGAGTAGGAGTAGGGGGAGGGAGATTTACTTTCAATTTGAATTTTCATTTTTCGTCCTTGATATATCAGTTTCAGATTTAGGTTTAGTTGTCAGATTTGGTGTAATACAAATTTTGGATTTGTTTAGTTAATGTAAAAATATCAACTCAATCTAAAATTCAGATTTTGGGTCTCATTGTTTGTCGGTATTCACCTTTAACAGAGCTTGATTCCATGTCGTGAAATTAGTTTGTCTTATGCGGTATTCTGTTGCCTTGGTTTGGTTTATTTTTGTATGTTGAATTTTGAGTTTGTTTGAATTCAATGAATTTGTTACTTTCATGGTGGCTAGATAGCTAAAATGGTTGACAAACTAAGGTTCTTTCCCTAGCTTCCATGGTAGTACCTTTAGGATGGTTAAACCTGTTAATTTAATCCTTAATTTTCCAGTGTTTAATTTAGTTGATTTTATTGTAGGTTTGACTCGATCTTACTACAGACTAAAAGCAGCATAATTTCATACCCATCCCAATTGTTGACCCTCAAATTCTACGATTGGCAACCGTGTGCTTGCGGTTAAAACTAGTCTTTCTAGAAATCACGGCAGAACCTGAACTTGCCTGCTTGACCCGAAAGTATATTCTTATTTTTTGCTTTTCTGTACTTTATTCCTCTTAACAAGAATCTTATTCATCATATTGAACAGTTTAAAGAGACATTACATAACTATTGCATCCTTTTACATATTAAACGATAGCACCATTTCTTCCCCCACTCCATTCATGCATAACTATATTGTACATAAGTTATAAATGGAAGCATTAAATTGCATGAAATGGCTATCTAATATTCAAAAAAATGAATTTAGAAGAAGACAAATATTAAAGATGCCTAAATCATTCCATTATAATCTAAAACGTTTAAACTAAAAAAGATAATATCTTTTACTTTTCTAATTTCGTTTTACTACATTTCTATTCTAACTAGTCTTGAGCTATGATACCAGTGTTAGGAAATGGGCTAACCATGTTCATGGTGGTGTCGGCCCATTAATAAAGCGTGAATGATGAGATATCGGTAGTTTAGTTAAAAAATATCGAATCATTAAGTGGGTTATTAGCAGGTCAAATCACACCAACCCGTTAACATGCTCTAGATGATTGACCTTATTTCAATACATGCATTGACTCACTCATACATGATGTTCATAATCATAGTGAAAATTTTTAATATGTTAAATATTCTTTTGAGAAATTACAACTAATATGCTTTTTTCATTTAATCACAATTTTGTGTAATAAATAATGAGAATGTTTTATTTTTGGCAAAAGAAAATTAACTCACAGAAAAGGGGCTTCAAACCCATTGGGACGAACCGAAACCCGCAAAACCAAAATACACCTACTCGTATTTTACTCGAGCTGGAAATACACTGAACTCGTATTTTACCCAAATCCAAACACACCCGATCCATATTTGTCACCTAGATTAATTACTGGTAAGTCAAACAAGCCCTGACAATGGACATCATTTCATCACCTGTTCATACTTCCTATATTATATTCTAAAACCTCTCCATACCTATACTTAACAAAAATTATTCTCTAGTAACAACTAAATAATGTAGGTTGGATAAGACAAAAATATGATATAGATGCCCCTTCCTATCATAAGCATAAGGTGCAATATAATCACAAGGCCATCTATCAAGCAAAATTTACTCTAAGATATGTCATTAAAACAATAAATCTTGCTAGATGTAGAACCCCTGCCCCCAAAAAAAAAGTTTTTCATTTTCAGGAGGCAGTAAATTAGGTAATAAGAAAAAGTGTAGCAATTGGTGTGGTGTTGCTTGTAATAAGTAGTGTAGTTGTAGAGAAATCAAGAGGCCAAATTTAGTGTTCCTTGCTTTAGGGCTGTGTTGATGTTTGATCTCCTTTGAACACCTTTTTCATATGTGCTAGTGATTATGCAATCAAGCTGATGATCTTTGGGCTTCTTACGAAGCTCGTTGTGCTATTTCTTTTTGTTCTCGATTAATCTCTAAATAAGGTAGGTATTCAAGTTACTCTCACCAACATCCTTGTCTGTTGGTCTTGTTCATAGAAGCATCTATCGTCTGTAATTTAGACAAAAAATGAACTTTATGATAAAGTGATCTTACCAGGAGCCACTGTATATATAAAATCAATATCTTTTAATTGGTCTGAAGTAAGACATATAAGCAATTTTTCCTCTAAAATGTTAGTCACATTAAAAGTATACACTTTACTTCTTGACTTTTGTTACGCTCGTTTTAATTTATCAAAAGTGGTTTCTAGTAAAATCATTTGAATTTTCCAAAATTGTCCTCTCTATTCAAATGGATAGAATTGATTATATTTATATCTTTTCAAATCTTGCTAAAATAAGTTATACACATCTTCTAATTGGGTTGGCTTGCCCTAATTATACCAAGGTTAACAGCCACCTAAACCGCCTAAGCGGTGGTAACCCTAATTGCCGTAAACTTATATAGGGAAATTTAGGGGGTCGATTAAACATACATCAGTCTCATTAACCTTAAATCAGAGCACTTCTATCTCTCCTCTCTCACGACTATCCTATCATCATTAGGGTTTTGGACTTGGGACATGGCATTTAGGACGACTCTGGTAGCCACTCTTTAGCATTGATTACATCCGTGGGCTAAATCCGACAACTAATTTTACACTAAAGGTCATTCATTTTAATTCTGCTGCTAAATTGATGTTAAGCATATTTTTCGTAACTATGTGTACCAAGATTGATGATGTATTCATCCTAACTGATGCAATTATGCTATTAATAAAAGCATGATTTCTGTGTGCAATTACACCTTCAAGAATGAATTCTTTATGCAACTATGTATCCCTAGACTCAATGATTAGTTCGTTCAAGCTAATTGTGCTATTAATTAATGAAGGTATTTTTTAATATGCTAAATTGATTATTGAAGAATGATTGTGTTTAATAAACCCTAAATCTCTAAAATCGGCCTTAAAGCCATAACCCCACATAGCTATCAAACCTATGATCCACAAAACCCTTTAGTCTGCCCCTATTACCCCTCACTGAGACCATAACGGCACAGCCAATGTCTGGGCTCGCAGCAGTGGTGGCCAAACCTCGTAGGGTCTTAGTGGCCTGAACTAGTGGCGAGTATCAAACCCAAAAAAAAAAAAAAATTGACAACTGGGCGAAAGAGTCGAAAGAGACGGATTGACGCTACATCGACAAAGGCATCCTTCTTTCTCTGTTTAACTCCCAAATCGCTGATCTATGCAACACTAGAAAGAAACCCATGAAACCCTACATGTCGAGTGCACTCAGAGCCCAAGCGCTGTAGCCTCAATGGCGCGTTAGTGGCATGAGTGGTGTCACTGGACTCGACTTTGGCCAATCTACACCATGGCGCGCGTCAGTTTTAGTGAAGGAGGCGTCACAAGGCTCATGGGCCTTTAGTCTTTGGCGGGTGGAGATAGGGGGCGTGTTCGTCATGTTAGACGATGATTTAGGCACCTTGATGGCTACCTAAAAAGGATATAACTGAAGGGAAAGGCATGGTGGGGGTGGCGTTGCTACGCAGGAGGAAGAAAGAGCTTTAGAGCTCCATTTTTTGGGGCTAGAAAAGGAGGCAAGAAAGAGATATAAACAGTGAGAGGATGAGGGAAATGTTTTGGGGGGTTTTGTGTTTCTGTTTTGACTGGCCCTTTTAATTTAGGGTGTTTTTTTTTAATGCCATAGCTATTCATCCTTTCTTTAGCAGTCCATATTTTTTTCATTTTCAATTAGTACTTTTTAGACTTTGTACCCGAATCAATTACATCTATAGGTATGATTCTGTTTAAGTTGATTTTTAGGCATGATGTAAAGTTTTTTGCATATATCTTATTTGAATTAGTTTCATGAGATTTCATGCACATGTGTAGCTTATATGAATTCTTTTCATATTTTAATAAATCCATTCTATATTATTGAAAATGTTTCATAATAAATTTCATGTGGTTATATAAATAAGTTTTATATAATAAATTTTTCACTAGATATATAATTATGTATTATATGTCAATAAAATAAGTTTTTTTATGGCATATTATATAAATTAATTTTTCATAATATAAGCTTGTGTAAATATGTTTTACATGATAGAAGGTGAATATCTTGGCGATAACTACTTGTTAATATGTTAAATAGTTTAACAAGAAAATATAAAACTTTGTGATAATTAAGTTATGAAAACTTCTAATTCATACTTATATGTGTGTTTACGAGCTTAGCGAAATTTTCCATATTGTGAAATGAAAAGGGGTCATAATTAGCATTGTAAGCCACTGAAAAAATAATGTGTATCTAAGTTTTAAGTCGTCTTCATTGTATGTACTTGAATCTCATCCTTCTAGGCCTGCTACATCCCTCTTAGACTCTTCATGGGCCATTATTAGATCTACGTGAAGGTGCCTACTTACGCGTATAAAAAATTAAAAATAAAATTCACTATTAAGAATGAGGAGAAAAAAACAATTTATTTAATGTAGTAGAAATACTAAAAAAAGAACTCTTGCAAACTTTTTAACATGATAGTGGGCATTACACATTTGCAACTTTGCATTCCCTCCCCTCTACCCAAACATTGGGGAAAAAAAAAAATAATTGATGAATAACAATAGTAGTGCATTTAACTTCACATCAAAAGGATGTATGCTTGATTCGCCTTGGGTTCAAATTCTCAGTCCTTAACATGGATATTTTTTGCTCTCCTCCTAATGACGCTGCCTAATTGCTAAAGCCCTATAGTTATGGGATACTTTGTTCATCATATTATGTGCAGACCCCACACAGAAGAAACTGCTTGTTGCTGGTTGAGTTCAGCAAAAGCAAGCAATAGCGTTGAAGTGAAACTAAACAAAAAAGTGGTTGTAGTTTAGTGGCTAGAATTCCACATTGTGGCCGTAGAGACTTGGGCTTGAATCCCAGTAGGCACATCTTTTTGTGTTCTTTTATCCAGTGTTTTTAATCCCCATTGTTTGGCATTTGGCAATAGGCTTTTTACGGTCATTTTGAGGTCCCTTTGGCAATTAAAGTTTTGCTTTTCATCTCCTTACTCAACCTATACCCAAAACAAAAATTAATCTCTTTAACTTATAAGTTGAAAACAATTAAATAATATAGGTTCGATAAGACAAAAATAAGATGTAGATCCCCCTTCATATCATAAGCATGAGGCACATTGTAATCACAGGGTTTATCAAGCAAAATCTACTCTGATATATGTCTTCAAAGCATGAAATTTCTTTTTGTCCTCCTTTAATCTCTAAATAAGGTAGGTATGCTAGTTACTCTCGCAAAGATCCCTTGTCTATTGGTCTCATTCACATAAGCATCATATTCTCTAATTCAAACACAAAATATCTTTGTGGTATTGTCTCTTACTGAAAGTCATTGTATATATAAAACTGATCTCTTTTAATTGGTCGGATTAAGTCCATTATATAAGCAATTCCTCCTCTAAAAGCTTATAAAAGCTTGAAAGGATTTGCTACGGAAGATCAGTACCATGGTTAGATTGCAAATTCCAGTCTTAGCACAATTGTTGTTTGTCCAAGCCAGCCTCCCTTGGCCATCAAATGTCCCACCTCCCAAGACAGTCAATCAGTCAATGTTCTTGAAAGCTATCCATCCATCTTGAGGGTTGAATGGATTGAGCGGTAATGGACCTTGAAGCGTACCTTCAGCTCTGATGCTTATGGCCGCCTTGCACGGTCCGTCAAACTCAACTAGACCCAATATGCAGTTCCTAGCAAGAATCGAAATTGTGCTAATCCCAGTGGATTTGCATGGTTCTCTCTAGGTACTCATAAAAGCCTCAGAAAGAAGCAATATGAAAAATTCAACATTAATAGTGTTTCCTAGTAAGCTCAACCATATTCAAGGATCAAGGTCAAAATGTGTGTAGTCTTATACAATACATGAGCTATTACATATGAAATTTCTAATGTAGAGAACCATAAGAAAAAATATGACATCATATTGAGTCTTACGTACCTTACTCTCATCTGTCTTGCCATCGCACAGTGCCATCACGAATGATTGCGTGCTATTTATAGAAATGAACATAAAGGAAGCTACAAATACGTGCATCTCCCTTGGCTATAAAACTCAAATCCATGCACATGCATAAAATCTAATTAGCTGATATTCTATGCGA
Source organism: Carnegiea gigantea (assembly GCA_029747015.1). Classification (NCBI taxonomy): domain Eukaryota; kingdom Viridiplantae; phylum Streptophyta; class Magnoliopsida; order Caryophyllales; family Cactaceae; genus Carnegiea; species Carnegiea gigantea. The sequence goes on along the minus strand of JAKOGI010003036.1, from coordinate 60,676 downwards.
TTAATTCTGGGTAATGACATTCTCGATTCTAGAGGCTGAATTAATACACGTATGTCCGAAATTGTAAGCTTAATTACTTGAGAAACACTAGTTGCTAAATGGGGCAGGAAAACAAATGCAATTAAGGTAGTGCAAAATTCGTGATTGTGTACTTACAAATTTAGCAATATTCAAATGATACATGTACCACCAAACAAGACTTTATGGACAAAAAATGCAAAGCAAGACATTGGAGGAAAGTTTGAATTTTTGTTAAATTGTGTGGGTATTTATTTGTCTACTTTTTGGGATCTTCAGAATTTATCTTAATGACTTTTTTTCTCCTCATTTATGAATTTTTTGGGCGAGATTGGCCATAGAGAAATTATGAGTAAACAGAAACCTAAAATACATGTTTCATCATATATATCTATTGACTCATATCACATGGCCTCAATCAACATCTTGGTGTACTTATTCACAATGAAATTAAAATGGTGCACTCATTTAACCAATCTTATAACATATGGGGAGGAAGAGTCAGAGACAGACAGTAACACACACTCCTTTCCCTTGGAAGCTCTTCAGATGGGGAAGATTGGTAAAGCAATGCAAATTAAAGGCCCCAAAAAAGTAAAATAAAGTTGAGAAGCCATGAACGGCGAGCCACATGATTTCCAGTCATGCCCGATAGCCACTCAGGCACGTCCACTTCCTTGTTCAACAGTTCTCCTAAAGGAGTAATTTAGACCTATCCGAAATTAAGTTACCAGCAACCCACTCAGCTACTGCCTAACATGTACACAGATTTCAGCAATGTCTTTAGCCAGTGATGGAGACTAAGATTAATGGAAGCATTAATCTAACAAATAAGCGGTGTGCATTCATGTGTAACATGGTAGGGGAAATCTCTTGAAGTTCAGATTCAATCACTGGAGATGTTCTCTGGCACTAAATACCTACAAAATACGCAGAACTTGCTTAGTTTGGAATACAAAAGCAAGGAAGAGTGTACTAATCACTTGCCTAGTTTTGATGGCTATATGTATGGTTGGGACTAAAGATCCTGCTATCTGTGCTGCTAAATGCCGATCAAATGCTATCATCATTCTTCACACAATGATCTTGATACCAATAATTTTCGCCAACTGGGTTGTGTTGTTTCCCTTTGCTCCAATCTTATCACTAAAACAAATCCAGGCTAGTTTTGCTCTCTCAATTTCCTCATTTATTCACTGATAGTACTGTTATCACTTTTTATAAGAAGAGAGTACTTATCTATCGAACATCTACTTGATTTGTACCCCTCTCAATTACCATGCAGCGCGAGGTTAATTAAAGGTCCGAATTTCTCGTTCCTTTGAGAATAAGAGGAGTGAGAGGGACCAAGGCTTTTTCATGGGCTTCTTCCCCATTTTTCTAAGTCATTGGCTCATTGGGTTCCTCTAAGATAGGCTTAAACGACATGCTAATTGTTTTAGCTATTATGATCTAGCAATGTTTGCTCTTTATATATAACTATTAGCTTCTGTTGTTACATTCAAAGGAGGGGGAGAAATGTGCGGATGATTTGTAGAACCAATTGTGACAAGAACTATCTACATCCTTAAAATCACTATGATTGAAACATGATGATGTTATTAACAGATAATTAGCACGAAATAAGATGGTTGTATCATCAACTAATAAGTCATATATCTTGTGAAATAGTAGTTACTTTTCAATGACGTTATATGAATAAAATGTATATTTTTACTGTTTTTGAGATCAGAACAACAATTAATTAATTTTCAACTTATTCATAAGTGTATGAGGAGTTACCTCTTTGGAATAAATCCAAACTCAAATCAATTTAGACACAAAATACTTGCCTTGATTAAGGAATGGGTAACAAAATTTTTGTTCTTGTAAACATGATACGAAGAGCATGGCTCAAAAGAACTATTCAACAAAATTAACTCAACACCAAATCAAAATCAACAGAACTATAGCTTCCCTATAACAACAAGCACGCCTTCGTGATCCTTAACAACAACCACCCTCAGGCCAACCCATATCCATCATCCCCTATAACGGCATCGGCGCTGATCTTTATGTTTGAAGTACAAGGTGGAAACAGTCCAGACGTATTGTCTTTCATAAGAGAAATTAGTGGTGGGTAATGGGCTGGGTACCTATTGGGTCAAGTCAGTTGGTCTATTTAATATAAGGTTATAAAGAGTCAGATCAATAATATATCGGGAGTGAGCCAACTGATTAAAGTATATTAATGGGTCGGATCACGTCGACCCATTAACAGCATGTTTAGTGACCCGGTACTTTTTTCAATCTAGTTGTCACATTTAGTGGTGGATTTATGCGATGGCTTGGCGTGACCATGACATTATCTACGTATTTTTTTATGTGAATAAGGTACAAATGTTGATATAAGTGGGAATTAAACTTAAGTCTTAGATAACAACCTTTGAAAAATTTACTAGCTAAGCAATCTAACACCTACTGCTAGCTTGGACTATTAGCCGGGGCCTTCCCAACTCTATTCAACACCATCTATTTTTTAAATGGTTCCATCTCTCTAATATCAAATAAATTAAGTAAGGCTTAGGATTCCCAATATAATCAAACCCAAAGAAGACCACAATGAAGGCTTCCTCAAACTCATATACTCAAATTCCCTCTTTCAAATCCCTATCTTCAAAGTGCTATGTTCAAAGTGGTCTATACAGGGTCATTGATTCAAAGACCGATGAATACCTTCTTAATTGTTTTGAACGAAAGAAAAATTACAATTTGAATATATTGTTACTAAGTATCTGGATATCCATTGTTGTAATTTCCATTTAGGTTTGGGTATATTCATATTTGAATTGATCAAAGTGACTTTGAGATGAATGTTAGTTAGATTTTGAAATGTGTTAAATGATTCTTTACATGATCTATATACAAGGATCTTATCTTGATCCCTTAATGTACTTGCCTTTATTTATTGATCTGAGTTTGTTCATGAAAATCCTTCACAAAGCATGATGTGCTCTATTTGGAAAGAATCTCCACAAATCATATAATTGAGTTGAGACAATATCGTTAGAGTTTTTGAGCTTCATTGATAGTCATTATTGTTGAATCAATCCCTGTTAAGATTATAAGTTGTTAAAGATGTCTACAATATGCATTTTCTATTTATGGAAGGGTCACTT
>JAKOGI010003036.1:0-50000 GCA_029747015.1 Carnegiea gigantea | reverse complement strand
TCACATACTTTTGTGCTGTTATGGCACCTCCTCTTTATCCCCCTTCTTGGCCATTGTGTTTTTAATCCCCTAGATTAATTACTGGTAAGCCAAACAAGTCATAACAATTGACATCATTTTATCAGCTGTTCATATTTCTTACTATATATTCTAAAACCTCTCCCCACCTATACCCATAACAAAAATTTGTCTCCAAGTGACAATTAAATAATGTAGGTTGGATAAGATAAAAATATGATCTAAATTCCCCTTCATATCGCAAGCCTAAGATGCAATAAGTTAATTTTTATTTTTTTAGTGTGGCCTTTGTCTTTGTTTGTATCTACCCTTCACTATCTTAATTTTTCAAATACTATACAGTTAGCTATAGATTTTGCAATTTTAGTTTACATTTGTCTCGCTCTTATTATAGATGTCCATCCAAATTTATGCATTTATATATTTTCTTTTCAATTGTTTATTTGTACCCATTTTTATGAATAAATTAATCAAGTCAACTTGGGATTGAATTTATATTTTCTCAATACAAAATCATTAACTAAGCATATCATAAATATTAAACCCATAGATGTAAAGACATAAAATTTTAAACCAGAATTCAAAGTCGCTAATTGAATTTAGATTTACACTAATTATGGCTAAATCAAAATGACTTAATCTATAAGAGGTTTTTCTTTTGGTTCAAATCTATAATTATTTACAAATATATGATTCAAATCAATCTATTAGCAAACAAATTGTGAACAAGGATCACATCATTAAATATTTTATAGGAAAAAAATTGTTTTATGACATTCAAAACAGTAGTTTATCTTGGTAAACACATTTGTAGTTGAGATCTCATATTTGATTAAATTTTCTCCTTTCTCATAATTGATGATAGACACTTTTATGTAATATATACAACCCTCTTTTACTGTTAAAACTTGAATCTAAAAACCCGAAAATACAAGCTGAGAACCGTCAAATGACAACAGTTCACCACAGGATCTGTGGCACAATGGTAGCGCGTCTGACTCCAGAACAGAGGGTTGCATGTTTGATTCACGTCTGGTTCAAGATCCTGGTCCCTGGCACAAATTATTTTTTTCCTCTCTTCTTAATGATGCTGCCTAATTGCTAAAGCTTTGTAGTTACGGATACTTTATTCGCCAGATGATGTACAGACCCAGCACAGACTAAAGAAACTGCTTGTTGCTGGTGGAGTTCAGTAAAGGAACGATGTTGATTAGATAATTAAAGCAAAATTAGGCAACAAAGTGGCTGTAGTTTAGCAGTTAGACAACAAAATAGCACCCAAACTCTTTTTGTGTGTTTTTCCCTCTCTTTTTTATCCCCATCCTTTGGCAATGGGCTTTTTACAGTCATCATAAGGTCCCTCTAGTGATTAAAGTATTGCTTCATCCCTTAGCTTAACTACTGGAAAGCCAAACAAGTCTTAACAATGGACATGATTTTATCACCTATTCATACTTCCTACTATGTAGTATATATTCTAAAACCTTTCTCCACCCATACCCATAATAAAAATTAATCTCTATGGTAACAATTAAATAAAGTATGTTAGATAAGATAAAAATATGATGTAGATCCCCTTTCATATCATAAGCATAAGGTGCAATATAATCTCATGGTTTATCAAGCAAAATCTATTCCGATATATGTCTTTAAAGCAAGAAATCTTGCTAGATGTATAAAATATACCCATCCCCCCCCCCCCCAAAAAAAAAAGCTTTTCATATTCAAGAGGCAAGAAATTAGCTAACAAGAAAGAGGGTAGCATGTGGCTTGGTGTTACTTGTAATAAGCAGTGTAGCTGTAGAGAATCAAGAGGCCAAATTCAGTGTTCCCTGCTTTATCTATGTTGCTGTTTGTCCTCCTCTCAACAACATTTTCAGTTGTGCCAGTGCTTGTGGAATCAACTGCTTTATTGCTGATCAAGTCGATGATCTTGAGGCTTCGTGCCAAGCTAGTTTTGCTATTTCTTTTTTGTTATCCTTTAATCTCAAAACAAGGTAGGTGTGCTAGTTACTCTCATCAACATTCATTATCTATCAATCACGTTCACATAAGCATCTGTCAACAATAATTCAATCACAAAATGATCTTTATGAGGAAATGATCTTACCAAAAGCCATTGTATATATGAAACTGATCTCCTTTAATTGGTCAGACTACGTTAGACATATAAGCAATTTCTCTTCTAAAGTCTTAGTCATATTAATAGCACACGGTTTACTTCTTGATTTTTGTTATTCATCTAATGGCTGTGTTGGCTAGCCCTAATTATATTAGGATCAATGGCCACTTAGGCCGCCTAAGAAGTGCTAACTCTAATCGATCTAAACATATATAAGGAGGTTTAGCAGGCCGATTAAATCTACATTAGCCTCATGAACTCTAAATTAAGGCACTCCTACCTCTCATTCTCTCTCACGGCTATCCTTCCATCATTAGAGTTTCGCATTGGGACATGGCATTTAGGATGACTCTGCTAGCCACTCTTCATCATTGATTGCATCCCATGGGCCAAATTGATGTTAAGCATGTTTTCTGTAACCATGTATACCAAGATTGATGGTATGTTCATACTAAATGATGCAATTACGCTATTAATAAAAGCGTGATTTATGTGTGCATCTACGCTTTCATGAATGAATTCTTTATGCAACCGTGTATGCCTAAACTCGATGATTAGTTCATCCAAACTAATTATGCTATTAACTAATGAAATAATTTTTTGTATGCTAAATTGACTATTGAAGCATATGGGATCGTGGTTTAGGCGCATTGGTGGCTGCCCAAAAAAGAATTTAATCGAAAAGAGAGGGGTGGTGGGGGTGGCGCTGCTAACCGAGAGGAAGAAGCAGCTTTAGAACTCTAATTTTTGTGGCTAGAGATGGACTCAGAGAAGGAGACAGAAACAGTGAGAGGACGAGGGAAATGTTTTGGGGGGCTGAGGGTTTTTGTGCTAGGCATATCCTTTTAATTTAGGGTGTTTTTTTTTAATGCCCTAACTATTAACCCTTTATTTAGCAGTCCATATTTTTATTTTTAGTTATTAGTTTCCATGATTTGTACCTGAATCAATTACGTTTGTAGGCATAATTCTGTTTAAGTTGTTAATTCTTTGGTATGATCCAAAGTTTTTGCTATGTCTTATTTGAATTTGCTTCATGAGATTTCATGCAACTGTGCAGCTCATGTGAATTCTTTTCATGTTTTAACAAATTTGTTCCATATTTTTGAAAATGTTTCATAATAAATAATTTCATGTTGTTATATAAGTAACTTTTGTGTACTAAATTTTTGATTAGACATATAATTATCTATTAGAAGACAATAAAATAAGTGTTTTTACAGCATATTATATAAATTAGCTTTTGATAATATAAGCTTGTGTAAATATGTTTTATGAGATAGAAGGTGAACATCTTGATGATAATAACTTTTTAATACGTTAAATAGTTTAACAAGAAAAGATGAAATTATGTGATAATTAAATTAGTAGAACTTCTAAAATATATTCATATGTGATTTTGAGCTTAGTAAAATTTTTGAAAATTTAATATGAATGATGGGATTTTTTGATAATTTAATAATTTAATGATATCTTGAACAGTTCATATATACTTTCAAATATGACATCTAAGAATTTGATAGGTAGTATGGATTCTAACAAAAAATTGGATGTCATGAATTATAATCTTTGGTATCTGAAAGTTCAGTTCGCCCTGAATGAGGGTGACATGCTCGATCTCCTGATGACTTCTATGCCTGTCCTGGTAGGTAAAGATGAGCTGCAAAGATATTACCGCTAGTGAGCAATATAAAGAAAACCTAAAAGCACACAAAGTCTGGTTCAAAAGTGATCGTTCAGTATGGTACATTTTGTAGTCGTGCATGCATTACGATCTTCTGGGAGAACTTAAATGTTATCCCAATGCAAAGAACATGTCGGTCTAAGTTGGGATCAAGTTTTTTCAAGCATGCACTACAAGGTTACATAGTTTGTAGTTAAAGTGGATGCAATATACTATTGACTCTAGTTAAAGTGTTTTCGAACATCTACGAATCATGAGTGGCATAATTTGAGATCTTAAGGCTATTAGGTGAAATGTCTCTAAGGAGGAACGGATACTGAAAGTAATTGGGGCCCTTCCTAATGAAAATGAACATTAGAATAGAGGAGCTTTAAACTCATTATGGTGCATTATGAGAACATTCAAACCTTTGAGCTGATTTCAAAGTAGCTCGAAATGGAGGAAGAGCGCTTGAAAGCATACAACCCTTCCAATGTGGCATTTGTTACCAAAGGGGATGGACCCAAGGGCAACAACCCTTATCCTTGCACGCCACCCAAGAAGGTTATCATCCTCCTCAAAACTCTCATTTTAATAGTGGTTTTGCTAAGAAGCAAAAGGCTTAAGGAAATGAAGAGAAGAATGTAGCACGTGTGAAGTGCTGTCACTATGCAATGAAGGGGCACTTATCTCGGGATTGTCTTGAGCCGGCCAAGTACCTCTTTCCACTAAAGTGTTTGAATTAAATGCTAATTGCCATGCATTTTTTTACTAACTATCTTCCTCAATAGATTATAGACGCAGGGGCAACCAAGCATATAGTTCAGAATAAGGCTATTGGATTCGTGGAGTTCTATCACTATCCAGCGGGTTCACAGACTATCGCGAGGAAGATGTCCTTAGAGTAGGAACATACCAGTTCAAACTTGGCCTAGGAAACAAGCTGCTTCTTCACAACACTCTCTATGCAGCTAAGGTGCGATGCTTAGTTTTTGTTTGTTTTTGTTTCTCTAATAAGATTAGGCTTTTCTTTGGGTTTTCATTATGATGGTTTAGACATCTTTTATAATGGCAATTTGTTTGGCCATGCAACATTGGAAGAAAATTTCATTGTTTTGAACTTGAATTATCCTTATAATAATATATCTACTAACTTTGTGTCGTATTTTGACTCTGATTTGAAATCTATTAAGTGGCATGCTCGACTTGGCCATGTGGGTGGAGATAAAATGAGTAGGTTTGTTACAGAAGGTCTCATATTTTTACTCATTAGGGTTAAGTTGCTAAGTTATGAGCCATGTCTATCTAATAAAGCAACCACAAAGTCCTTTGGTAAGGCTTCGAGAGCACTAAGGCCCTCATAATTGATCCACTTAGACATATGCGGGCCCATGAATGCAAAAGTACATCATAGGGTAATTTACTTCATCACTTTCATAGATTATTATTCACAATATGGGTATGTGTACCTATAACTTTCCATTATGAGAAATTTGATGTGTTCAAATGCTTCATAGCAGAAGTAGAGACTCAATTGTAATGAAAAGTTAAAACTTTCCATACCAATTGAGGTTGTAACTATATCTATGACATGTTTAAAGCGTTATGTGAAGAAAAAGATATATGAAGATAGCTAATGATTCCGTGCACTCCGTTACATAACGATAATGCAGAGTGCAGGAACCACGCGTTCTTGACATGGCTAGGTTAATCATGGTATAAGTGAACATCCCAATTGGTTTGTTGAGGGATGCGCTGCTTATGGCAGCGTATATCCATAACCATGTACCAATAAAGTGTATATCTACCACATGATGTGAGTTATGATTTAGTAAAGAGTCATCTTTAGATCACTTATGTTCGTGAGCTTCGGTTGGCTATGTGCATAACCCAATCCATAAACATGGAAAACTTGCTGCAAGAGCTACCAAGATGGTAATCATAAGATATCCCGAACATCTACCAATATCCCAGAACCCCATCAGTTAGTGGGGAAGATACATGGCATAGAAACCAAAGAATAATGCTAGGATGCTAATGAGTTGGGTGCTCAAGATAGTAGTGGTGCTATCTTTTGTCTTTTGTACTGAACCAACATCTGCCAATATCCCCGAACCGTATACACCCCAAATTGTTTCCAGTAAACCCATGAATAAGAGGAACCTACTTGAGATAATCGATTTTTCACGGGAGATATGAATGAGATTGAGTAATAGGCTTATTTTTTATAAAAAAATTAGGTGTATTGATTTTGTTAATTTAAGGTGTTTTAAATTCCTACGAATGATAAAAAATACTTGATGTGACTTTAAATCTTAAAACAAAAGTTTATTATTAGTTCCACAAAAAGAGCAAAACTCAGCTCTAATATTTTGGTAAGATAATCAGTTCATAATGCACTACATGAAATCTAAAAGTTCTTCTAATAATAAATGTATAGTTCATGGAGAAATAAATCCTAACTAGTCGGACAAAATTAGGGAAAAACCATTGAAAGTTGTTAGGAAATATCTAAGTATGAATCTCACCTACCTTGACCATTGCAACTCTTTGAACAAAGTGAGTCAGTCAACTTTATAGTGTGTTCTTTTTCCTTTCTTTCTTTGCACCTCTTTATTCAAATTACCAAGGGATTTTTTTAGGTAACAAACTACTTGGGAATTGAATTAAGGTTATAGTTAACAAGTACTTGAAATAATTAACAGCTGATATATAGATTTAAATGGGCGGTATTTAGCAAATAGATGTTAGCTGTTTGTGTTGATAGTTAGCTAGTTGAATTAGCTGGTTTTAGAAAAAATGTTTGGTAAAACTAGATATTTCTAAAAAATATTTTGGTAACATTTTATTTATACCATTGTCTATAAATCCTTTTTTAATGACATGTGGTGTAATTTTTCAAACTTGTAGACAACTATGTCTTTTTTACAAAAAACTATTACTAAAAGGCTAATAAGAGTGCCTTTTTTCAAAAAAGGTTTTTCGGAGCCAAACAGTTATTGCAAACAACTATTTACTAAACACCTTTAGTTTGTTCAACTTGGTCAAAACAGCTAAAATCCTTTCAATTGCTATTTTTGCCTGAACAATTGTTATCGCCAAACACCCCATGATTAAATTTAACTACTAAATTTAATAAACGAATAAAAGTTTCGATGCTGTTGGTCCATGTGGGGCCAACCATCAAATGTGACGCTATGCGTTGTGGAGACCGATGCACCAATTCCTAATTAAGTTCACCATTCTAGCAGTTCCATAGCATTTCTCCAAGAAAGCTTTGTATCTTTTTCCTTTGTTTTCCCCCTAAGTGTCTTTTCTTTTGCACCTGCATAATAAGTTCGCACCAAGTGATTCTTTGAAATAATGCTCAGTCACAAGTTGTATGAGTTCTTGATCAAGAAGTTGTGTTTATGTTCTTATTGAAATCAAAGTGATGATTAATCATATATATATATATATATATATATATATATATATATATATATATATATATATATATATATATATATATATATATATATATATATATATATATATATATATATATATATGTATATATATATATATATACATACATATGTACTTATTTTTTAGTTTTAGAGTTAGGTTTCTTATTTTTTAGTTTTAGAGTTAGGTTTAAAGTTGAGTATTAAATGTATTGTTAATTTCTTTGTAGCATTAAAGCTTAATTCTTTTTATTTTCAGGCAGTTAAGACTTGAATTTTTTCATTTTTTTAGCAACATTCACATAAATGTAAACATACAATAAGAAACAATTAAGGTATATGAAGTGCTGCTTAGATTTGTTTTTTGATTTATATATTATAAGTTACAATGCTTATATGATACTCATGTTTGGGCTTTAGAGTTGGGTTTTAAAGTTCAGTATTACATGTATTGCTAATTATTTTTTAAGCATTGCAGCTTAATTTTCATTTTAAGGTAATTAAAACTTGATTTTTTTGTTCACCAACGTGCACGTAGACATAAAATTACAATAAGAAACAAATACAGTATATGAAGTGTTGATTGGATTTGTTTCTTCATTTATATATTATAAGTTACAATTCTTCAAGTACCATTAAGACACTAATTATTCTAGCAAAAACATAACAGGAGTCAATTCAGTACAAACCTACAAATTGTACAAATAAAATATAAAGCAAATCAAAAGCCATTAGCTAAATCTAGAATATGGAAAAATTTAGTATAAAAAGGATTGCACATCGAGTGGATTGACGTCTTAATTTTCTTCTTCTCTCATTTAGCTTCCTTTCTTCATTTCTTTTGAATATTTTGAATGAGAGCATAGATAGTGGTATAACTATTATTTTTATATTTTTAGTGTTGCCTTTATCTTTGTTTGTATCTACTCTTCACTATCATAATTTTTCAAATACTATATAGTTAGCTATAGGTTTCGCAATTTTAGTTTACATCTGTTTTGATCTATTAACATGTTTGGTTCTTATTATGTTTTCTTTCCAATTATTTATTTGTACTCATGTATAAATTAGTCAAGTCAAATTGGTATTGAATTTATATTTTCTCAATACAAAATCATTAACTAAGCATATCACAAATATTAAACCCATAGATGTAAAGACATAAAATTTTAAACCAACCCATGGCAAAGCACATGTTCAATACTTGTATATCATGAAAAACAGATACGAAAGTCTATGACTTTAGTATTTTTATATGGTATATGATGATGTCATGCAAAATTGTTATGAGCTAGGCTTAAAATAGAGCTTGATTCAAAGTGACCAATTTAATTTAGATTTGCACTAATTATAGCTAAATCGAAGTGACTTAATCTATAAGAGGTTTTTTTTGTTCAAATCTATAATTGTTTACAAATATTTGATTCAAATCAAACTATTAGCAAATTAAAGCATGGACAAGGATCACATAATTAAAAATTTTATAGAAAAACAAATATTTTCGATGAAATTCAAAACAATAGTTTATCTTAGTATGTGCATTTATAGTTGAGATCACATATTTGATTAAATTTTCTCCTTTTCTTGAAATTGATCATAGACACTTTCATGTAATATATTTGATTATAGTGTTAACAGCTTGAATCCGAGACCCTGATAATGGAAACTAAGGTAGCCAACAACCAGACGCACCATATACTGTCAAAATAACAATAGATCACTATAGGATCTGTGGCGTACTGGTAGCGCGTCTGACTCTAGACTAAAAGGTTGCCTGTTCTATTCACGTGGGGTTCAGAATCTCGGTCCCTAACATGGATTATTTTTCGCTCTCCTCTTAATGACGCTGCATAATTGCTAAACCCTTGTAGTTGCGGGAGACTTTGTTCCCCAGATGATGTACAGATCCAGCACAGATAGAAGAAACTATTTGTTGTTTGTGTAGTTCACCAAAGGAACAACGTTGATTAGATAGTTAAAGCGAAATTAGACAAAAAAACTTCTTGTAGTTTAGTATGTAGACAACAAAATAGCACCCACATTCTTTTTATGTGTTTTGCCCTGTCTTTTCCATCCCAATCCTTTTGCAATGGGCTTTTTACAGCCATCATAAGGTCCCCCTGGTGATTAAAGTATTATTTCTCATCCCCTAGCTTAACTACTGGAAAGCCAAACAAGTCCTAACAATGGACATGATTTCATCACCTGTTCATAGTTCCTGCTATGTAGTATATGTTATAAAACCTCTCTTAACCTATAATAGTAATAAAAATTAATCTCTATGGTATCAATTAAATAAAGTATGCTAGATAAGATAAAAATATGATGTAGATCCCCCTTCATATCATAAGCATAAGGTGCAATATAATCTCAAGGTCTATCATGCAAAATCTATTCTGTTATGTGTCTTTAAAGCAAGAAATCTTGCTAGATGCTGAAATTATATCCCCCTTCCCCAGAAAAAAAAAAAAAAGCTTTGTATTTTCAAGAGGCAGGAAATTAGGTAATAAGAAAGAGTGTAGCAAGTGATCTGGTGTTGCTTGTAATAAGCAATGTAGTTGTAGAGAATCAAGAGGCTAATTCCCTGCTTTAGGACTGTGTTGTGATTGTGCTCCTCTCAACAACTTTTTCATTTGTGCTAGTGATTGTGTAATCAATTGTTTTATTGGTGATCATGCTAATGATATTGAGGCTTCTTGCCAAGCTAGTTTTGCTTTTTCTTTTTGTTATCCTTTAATCTTTAAACAAGGCAGGTGTGCTAGTTACTCTCATCAACATCCCTTGTCTAGCAATCTTGTTCATATAAGCATCTATCATCTACAATTCTGCCACAAAATGATCTTTATGAGGAATTGATCTCACCAATAGCCATTGTATATATGAAATTGATCTCTTTTAGTTGGTCAGATTAAGGCAGACATATAAGCAATTTCTCTTCTAACATGTTAGTCACATTAATACCACACAATTTGCTTATTTTTTTTTTGTTATTTGATTTTAATTTATCAAAAGTGATTTCTAGTAAAATCTTTAAAATTTTCCGAAATTGCCCTTTCTACTTAAGTGGATAAAATTGGCTATATTTACATATTCTCAAATCCCACTAAAACAAGTTATTCACGTCTAATGACATGTTCGCCTTGCCTAATTATAGTAGGGTTAATCGCCACTTAAGCTGCCTAAGTGGTGGCAAGTCTAATTGACCTAAACATGTATAAGGAGATTTACGAGGTCGATTAAATATACATTAGCCTCCTTAACCCTAAATCAAAGCACTCCTACCTCTCCTTCCCTCTCGCAGCTATCCTACCATCATTAGAGTTTCGCGCTTGGGACATGGCATTCAGGACTGCTCTGGTAGCTGTTCTTCATTATTGATTACATCCTGTGGGGTAAATTGATGTTAAGCTTGTTTTTCGCAGCTATTACCAAGATTGATGGTATCTTCATCCTAAATGATGCAATTATGCTATTGGCAAAAGCATGATTTATGTGTGCAATTACACTTTCATGAATGAATTCTTTATGCAACTATGTATGCCGAAACTCGATGATTAGTTCATCCAAACTAATTATGCTATTAATTAATGAGAGCATTTTTTGTATGCTGAATTGATTATTGAAGCATGATTGTATTTAATAAAACCTAAATATCTAGAATCGGCATTAAAACCCCAACCCACTTGGCTGCTAAACCTAAGACCCACAAAACCCTTTAGTCCGCTCCTATTACCCCCCACTAAGACCACCGCATTGCCGCTAGTTTTCTGGGGCCGTTGCGATGGCAGCCAGATCCCGTACCGCCTTAGTTAGGGGTGTTCACTATTCGGTCCAAACCCGAACCGGAATTCGGTCCAGTCCACGGTCCATAAATTTTTTCGTTTGGTTTTCGGTCCGGTCCGGTCCGATCCACCACTCCACCTGACCGGACCGGGGATCGAATAAAAAAATTTAAAAACCGACTTTCTACTAATTCAATTTTAATTTTCTTTTGCAACTTATAATTTCTCAAATATTCAAGAATATTGATTTGTTTTTCAAGGTGAAAATATGTTGAAATTGTTCATATTGAAATAAATATGAGATGTTCATATCGTAAAAATTTGCTAACTTGACAATTTAATCTGGTCCGATTTGGTCCGGTCAGATTTTTTCCATCCGGTCCTTGACCTATTCAGTCCGGTCCACAGTTCATAACTTTCCTCTTATTCGGTCCTCAGTCCAACCTGGTCTGGTCCGATCTGACCTGAATTTGGACCGATGAATACCCCTAGCCTTAGTGGGCTGAAGCAGTCGGGAATATCAAACAAAAAAAAAAAAATTTGAGAACTAGGTAAAAGAGTTGAAAATGACAAATATGAGACTAACCTATCAGGACCGCCCAGAGGGGTAATGCATGAGAGTTATCCGCTGCCGATGAATGATTCCTTCCTCCTCTGTTCAACTCCCATATTGGTGATCTACGCAACATCAGAAAGAAACCTGCGAAAACCATCATGTAGGGTGCGCGCAGAGCCCAGACGCCACCGTCTCAGTGGCGCATTGGTGGATGGGTGGTGCCATAGGACTCGACTTTGACCGATCTACACCATGGCCGCGACGATTTTAGTGGAAGAGGCATCACAAGGCCCATGGACCTTTAAACTTTAGCGATTGGGGTAGGGGTGTATTTAGCAGGTGGGGTGGTGGTTTGGGCACCTTGGTGGCTGCCCAGAAAAGAATATAACCGAAAGGAGATGCGTGGTGGAGATGGTGCTGCTGGCTGAGAGGAAGAAACACCTTTAGAGCTCCATTTTTTGGGGGCTAGAGAAGGAGCTAGAGAACGGGATAGAAACAGTGAGAGGACAAGGGAAATGTTTTTGGGGGCTTAGGGTTTTTGTGCTGGGCAAACCCTTTAATTTGGGGTGTTTTTTTATGCCATAGCTATTAAGCCTTTATTTAGAGTTTCATATTTATTATTTTCAGTTAGTATTTTTCATGCTTTGCGCCCGAATCAATTACGTCTATATGCATGATATTGTTTAAGTTATTAATTCATTGCTATGATCTAAAGTGTTTGCTATGTCTTATTTGAATTTGTTTCATGCGATTTCATGCAGTGGTGCAGCTTATATGAATTCTTTTCATATTTTAATAAATTCGTTCTATATCTTTGAAAATGTTTCATAATAAATAATTTCATGTTGTTACATAAATAAGTTTTGTTATCCATTGGATGACAATAAAATAAGTTTTTTATGCCATATTATATGAATTAGTTTTTTATAATATAAGCTTTGTAAATATGTTTTATGTGATAAAAGGTGAATATCTTGGTGATAATAACTTTTTAATATGTTAAATAGTTTAACAAGAAAAAATGAAATCAATGATAATTAAATTATGAGAAGTTCGAATTCAAATTCATATGTGATCATTAAGAGCTTAGTAAAATTTTCAAACAGTTAATATAATTGATGGGTTTTTTTTTTGGGTAATTTAATTATTTAACGATATGTTGAACACTTCATATATACTTTTAGATATGGCAGCTAAGAATTTGATAGGTGGTATGCCTTCTAATGAAAAATTGGATGGCACGAATTATGATTTTTGGCATCTAAAGGTTCAGTTCACCTTAAATGAAGGTGACCTGCTAGATCCCCTGACAACTTCTACGCCTGCCCTAGCAGATAAAGATGAGCATCAGAGATATTATGGCTAGTGAGCGGTATAAAGAAAACCTAAAAGTATACCGATTGTAGCTCAAAAGAGATCATTCAGTATGCTACGCTCTATAATCGTGCATGCATGACGACATTTTGGGAGAACTTAAATGTTGTCCGAATGCAAAGAACATGTCGGTCCAAGTTGGGATCAAGTTCGGTTCAGCATACATTACGACATTACATAGTTTGCAGTCAAAGTGGGTGCAATATACTATCGACTCTAGTTGAAGTGTCTTCAAACATCGACAAATCACTAGTGGCATAATTTGAGAACTTAAGGCTGCTGGGTGAGATGTCTCTAAGGACGAATAGATACTGAATGTGATTAGGGCCCTCCATGATGAAAATGAACATTATAGGAGCTTTAAACTGATTATGGCGCATTATGAGAATATTCAAACCTTTGAGGCGATTTCAAAGCAGCTCAAAATGGAGGAAGAGCACTTGAAAGCATAAACCCTTTCCAATGTGGCATTTGCTGCCAAAGGGAATGGGCCCAAGGGCGAAAACACTTAATGTGGCAAGAAGCCTATGAGGGGTCATTGTGCTCCTCAAAATCTTATTTTAAAGGTGGTTTTTCCAAAAAGCAAAAGGCTAAGCAAAATGGAGATAAGAATGTGGCGCGCGTGAAGTGTTATTACTATGTAAAGAAGTGGCACTTTGCTTGGGATTGTCCTAAGTTGGCCAAGGTACCTCTTTCCAGTAAAATATTTGAAGTAAATGCTTATTCCCATGCATTTCTTATTAACTCTCTTCCTCAATGGATTGTCAACACAGAGGCAACCAAGCACATAGTTCAGAATAAGGCCATTGGATTCCTGGGGTTCTATCACTACCCAATGGGTTGGTGGACTATCATGAAGAAGATGTTCTTGGAGTAGGAACATACCAGTTCAAACTCCGCGCACGAAACAAGCTGCTTTTTCACAACACTCTCTATGCACCAGGGGTATGGTGCTTAGTTTTTGTTTGTTTTTATTTCTCTAATAAGATTAGGTTTATCTTTGGGTTTTCATCCTGATGGTTTGGACTTTTTTTTTCTAATGGCAATTTCTTTGGCCATGCAACATTGAAAGGAGATTTCAATGTTTTGAACTTGAATGATCCTTATAATAATATATCTACTGCCCATATATCATATATTGTTCTCTGATTCAAAATCTGTTAAGTGGCATGCTTGACTTGGCTACGTGGGTGGAGATAGGATGAGTAGGTTAGTTAAAGAAGGTATCATATTTTGACTCACTAGAGTTAAGTTGCCAAGGTGTGAGCCATGTCTGGCTAGCAAAACAACCATAAAACCTTTTGGTAAGGCTTCTATAGAACCGAGACCCTCATAGTTGACCCACTTAGACATGTGCGCCCTATGAATGCGAAATCACATCATGGGGCAATTTACTTCATCACTTTTATAGATTATTGTTCATAATATGGTATGTGTACCTATATCTCATCGTTATGGGACATTTGATGTGTTCAAATGCTCCATAGTAGAAGTAGTGACTCAATTGTAATGAAAAGTTAAAGCTCTTCGTACCAATTGAGGTTGTGAATATGTCTCTAACATGTTCAAAGAGTTTTGTGAAGAAAAAGATATACGAAGACAGCTAACAATTCCATGTACTCTGCTGTATAATGATGTTACAGAGTGTAGGAACTAGACATTCTTGACTTGCTTAGATCAATGATGGCACATGTTAACGTCCCAATTGGTTTTTTGGGGGATGCGCTGCTTATAGCAGCTTGCATCTTTAACCATGTGCCAAGCAATAGTATATCTACCAGATGATGTGAGTTATGGTTTAGTAAAAATTCATTTTTGGATCAGTTATGCTGATAAGGTTCGGTTGGCTATGTGTACATAACCAGATCAACAAACATGGGAAACTTGGTCCAAGAGCTACCAAAATAATATTCATAAAATATCCCGAACATTCCAAAGGGTATGTGATGTACGGAGAATATCTTAATGGTGGCATGGCGGAAATGAATTCCTACAATGTCAACTTTCTTGAGGATGAGTTCCTAAGCATGGATGAAATAACAAAGGACGTCGAACTGTATGAGTTATAGTAAGACATTCAACCATCTTTTAGTGAGGGGGATAATTTGAATTCTCATCAAGTCATCGATGATGATACACCTTGCCTATCCGACAGGATTGGAGGAGGCTTTTTTGCTTAGGAGAGTGAGGTTCATCTTTAATCTCCAATTCTCAAGGAGAGTCAACCTAAGAAAGAGGTTCAGCCTCAATCTTCTATTCTTGAACATGTGGTTAGTTCACATATTTAGGATCCCATGCCTCAAAGGCATAGTAGGAGTAATCCTTCACATACTAAATGTCCTACACCTCTTAGAGAAAAAAAGGTAGGGATTCCTCACCTAGGCAAGCAAGTAACGGTCCTAACATCTAAAGGAGTGAGTTTGGAACAATTCCTTGATGATATTTCTAAATCGAAGAGAAAATATTCTTATACACTGCCTTGGAAGCTAAGGAGCCCACCTATTTTCAAGAGGCAATTGATTCACCACGTCACAAAGATTGGATGGATGGTATGAGAGATGAGATGGACTCAATGGCAAGAAACAAAGTTTGGGAACCCATTGATCTTCCACCTTAGCATAAGTATATTAGAAACAAAAGGGTTTTCAAGATAAAATGTCAGAAAGATGAAAGGATTGGCAAGTTTAAGGCACATCTATTGGTGAAAGGTTTTACCTAAATTGAGGGCATAGAATATGAAGGGACATTTTCTTATGTAGTGAGATTTGCCTACTCCTTGCCGTAGTTGCCCGTTTGAACTTAAAGTTATTTCAAATGGATGTAAAGACTATTTTTCTTAATGATAACTTTCAGAAAGAGATTTATATGGACCAACCCGTTGGTTTTGTAATAAAAGGTCAAGATGACAAGGTGTGTCTTCTTGAGGTCTGTATATGGTCTAAAGTAATCTTTCAGATCTTAATAATTTAGATGAAGTCATAACCTTGTTTGACTTATCTTCATGGTTTTAGAGGACCGTTGTGTTTATTTCAACAGACCAATTGGGAGAATTATGTTTCTTACCCAATTGTTGATGACATACTGCTGTCTGGGAACAACTTGGAGATCACCAAAGCTACTACGTCCTTTGTCTTTGGGATGAAGGACAAATGCAATATTAGGTATGTCTTGGGTGTGATATATCTAAAAGGTCTTAGAATGTTTTCGGATGCATAATTCCAAACCTGTAAACACTCCAGTTGAAAAGGGTTTGACCTTGAGTTTTGACCAATGCTCTAAAACAGATTGTGAAAAAGAAAAAATGAGCAATGTCCCTTACGCTAGTGCATTACGAAGCTTAATGTACGCTATGCTAAGTACACGACTTGATGTTTGCTTTATAGCTGGTTTAGTAAGTCATTACCAAAGTAACCTAAGACCCCGCTTATTGGCAAGCTGTTTAAAGAATCATGCACTACCTTCATGGTACAGGCGACTTGGTCCTTTGCTATCAGAGTGGGAACATTAAGTAAAGACGATACTCAGATGCCAATTGGAGTGGTGGATGAGTTTAAGTCAACCTGAAATTATGTTTTCACTTTGAGTGGGGAAGCCATATCACTGTCCAGTAAAAAGTAAGACTGCATAGGTCTGTCAACTAGGTGTGGAAAAAACTGATCGTATCCAAAAACCCACCGAGAACCCATCCCAAAAGTTTTGGGTTTTGAACACGATTTTTCCAACTCGAACCCAAAATAAACCAAACCCGAATACCTGCAGATCGAACACGAATCCGCCAGCACAACCCGAATATTATATACTTATAGTTTTTATTTTTCTTTAATTTATCTCTCTTAACAGTAATGGTTATTCATTATCTCGGATCATTTGGGGAGAAGTTATATAATTCTTGCATCCTTTGCAAATTAAACAGTAGTATCCCTTCTTTGCCAAATTCAATCTCATAAAATAACATCATACGTAACTTGTAAATGGAACAAGTTTAAAAAATTGGCATGAAATAACTATCAGGTCTTTAGAAAATCAAATTAGAATAAGAGAAAAATTTAAAGTGCACAAATCATGCCATTATATTTTAGCGAAGCAATATCTCTCATTATATTTATATAGTGTTACTCTATAATAATCTGAAGTTTCGATGTTACAATAAAAAGAAAATTGTAATATCTCGTACTCTCTAATATTCTTTAATTTGGTTTTCATTTTAGTTGGTCTCAAGCTATGATCGTAATGTTATGCAATTCTTTGTTCGTGTTATGATCGATACACTGATAAAGCATATCAGTTTAGACTTAGTTAATGAAAATATGGAATTATTAAGCTAGTTATTAGCAAGTCAAACTGCTCCGACTCATTAACATGCTTTAGATGGGTTAGTCATTAATGACTCGACCCATTATTAACCCTATTTTAATACACAAGCCGAGCTACCCAAACCAAAATGGACTCAACTTCTTGCTTACCCATACATGACATTCACATTTCATAATAAAAAGTTAGGTTATTTTTTATATTCTTTTAGAAAATTACAATTATAATTTTTTTTCATCAGATGCAGACAATTTAAGTAATAAATATGCGATGTTTTTAATTTAAGAACAGAGAATAACTCACAAAAAGACACATTGGACTCGCTAGGTTGATCTGAAACACGTAAAACCAAAATACGTCTGCCCGTGTTTTACCTAAACTCAAAATACATCCGACTCGCATTTTAACCAAATCCGAATACACCCGACTCATATTTAACCTGCCCACCCAAACTAACAGGTCTATTTATAAGCTTGTTTGGTCCATTCTTTGCTCACATTGGGTATGAATAATCCTTGTATAAAGTGTTTTTATAACATCTCACAAGTGGAGCCAAAAAAAAAAACTCTACAGTGGGGTGAAGTCAAAGACGGTGTTCCAATTCAGTTGTGCAAAGCTGCCTTCTTGGGAGAGCACTTATTCATTCCCCCTTCTCTCTCTTATATATATATTAGTGTTATACCCTTGATGCAAGGACGTTAGTTAATTTTTGTTTTGAAATTATTAGTATAAATAATAAATAAAAATATATTATTTTTAAACTAGATCAATAATTTTATAATAACATAATTATTGTTTCCTTTCTATTTTCATTTAAAATCACTCAAAATTGCTTTTGTTTTCATATCATAATGATTTACCATTTATCATCTTTTTTCATGATTCATCACATGTCTAGTTAATTTGTAATTGATATTTGTTAGGAGTTCAATGAACTATATTTTAATTTAACTTAATTTCATAAAAATTATACGACAATCTTATAGATTGTTCTGCATAAAATGTACAAAAAGTCACTTTTCAACCTTAAAAGAATATTCATGTCGCAAACTACTCTGACCCGACTTTTATACATGTTGACCTTATGCTATATATCATTCATAAATTGTCCTATGTGATTAAATGGTTATATGGCAATAAGCACATACTCATTTACAATAACCTCAAGATCTAACCTTAAAAAAATAAGTAGTAACAATTAAAATTAAGGTAAAATATGATTATCTTATCTAATTTTATTCTTTTAATATTGAAAAATAAAATAAATCAATTTGAAATACAAAAAAAAATCAAGTATTACATACCAAGTTAACCATATGAGGACATACTCAAAAAATAAAATAAGTTAGGAGTATAAAGCCATACAATAAACAATTAAATTAATAACATATAATAAATTCTAATGAATAGCATTAATGTTGATTAACATGTCAGAACTAACATCCATCAATTGCAATTTGCCAAGTCATTACTTTATGCCATGTTAGATACCACACATCATTCATACACTATTTATATCCAACTTTTAATATATATATATATATATATATATATATATAATATATATATATATATATATATATATATATATATATATATGATAAGAGTGCAGTGTTGCAATAATACTTCACTACAACACTTTTAACCAATTCACTGCTTCCATCAGTTAGTGGGGATGATACATGGCACAGAAACCAAAGAATAATGCTAGGACGCTAATGAGTTGGGTGCTCATGATATTAGTGGTGCTATCTTCTGTCTCCTGTGCCGAACCAACAATTTTCAATATCCCACAGCACTATGCACCCCAAGTTGCTCCCGGTAAAACCATCGTCTACTACCCCCAATGTACTACATTATACATCAACTACTTCAATTAATTAATTATTAACTAGGGCCCAAATTAGGACTGATTATTTCAAGGTATCATACAAAAGGAATAGACTGCACATCACAAATTCTTAGTTGAGATAATCGATTTTTCATAGGAGATATGAATGAGAATGAGTAATAGGCCTATTTTTTCTTAAAAAAAACTAAGGGTATTGATTTTGTTAATTTAAGGTGTTTTTAAATTTCTAGGGATGATAAAAAGATACTTAGTGTGATGTTAAATCTTTAAACAACGGTATATTATTAGATCGGAAAAAAGAGCAAAACTCACTTCTAATGTTTTGGTAAGATAATCTGTTCATAATCCATTAAATGAAATCTAAAAGTTCCTCTAATCAGAAAATATATAATGCATGGACAAATAAATCCTAATTAGCTACCCAAAATGAGGGAAAAACCATTGAAAGTTATTAGTAAATATCTAAGTATGAATCTCACCCACATCAATGTTTGCGACCTCTTTGAGAAAAGCGAGTTGGTCAGCTTTACAGTGTGTTCTTTTTCTCTCTTTCTTTGCGCCTCTTTATACAAATGTCCAATGAGTTTTTATAGGTGACAAAGGTTGTTGGTGTCGTTGCTTCATATAGAGGCCAACCATCAAATGTGGCACTGTCTGCTTCGGAGGTAGATGCACCTGTTCCTAGTTAAGCTCTCCATTCCAGCAGTTCCATAGCATTTCTCCAAGAAAGCTTTGTATCTTTTTTCTTTTTTTCCCCCTGAGTGTCTTTTCTTTTAATTGCAACTATATAATAAGTTTGAACCAAGTACTTTGTTTTAACGAGAATGATACTACAATAAGACAACAAATCAGCAGAGGATCCATGGCGCAATGGTAGCGCATCTAACTCCAGATCAGAAGGTTGCGTGTTTGATTCACGTTGGGTTCAAAATTCCTATCCCTAACACGAATTATTTTTTGCTCTCCTCTTAATGACGCTACCTAGTTGCTAAAGCCTTGTAGTTATAGGATACTTTGTTCATCAGGTGATGTTCAGATAGAGCTGACAAAAAATGACCCAACCTAAACTTGCCCGAAAATTCTGGGTTTCGAACATGATTTTCTCGACCCGAACCTGAAATAAACCGAACTCAAAAAACCAGTAAATTAGTAGGTCAAACCTGATCCAACCCTATTCATCCTAAAATTATGTCATTCTTATATCCTTTATTGTCTAATATTTGCTGAAAATAAATAATTAAATTAGGATTTTAATATATTTTTGTTTATTTTGTAGGAATTAAAAATACTTGAAAAAAAATAAATGAACTTGCTCAAACAAAATTAAATAAGGATCCCGTTGGCAACACCGAAGAGCTGAAAAAAGGAAGAGAAGAAAGAAGAGGAATGAGATTTGTTCGGTGGTCCAGTTCGTCTCCAAGGAGAAACAGCCCAAATGCCCGACGTGGCTTTGCCTTTTTCCCAATGTGGTCGGCTCCTACTCTTCTTGAAGGCTCAATTCTCAGCCCATCCATTTCCTCCTCCTTCTCTTCTCTTCCTCCATGCAAGCAGCCTACCTTCGGCCCGGTCTGTGGCCCAAGCGCACCCCCTGCATCCCTCACTAGCTAGCACCCACTTCTTTCTCAATTCGGCCTGTGTTTCTAGCTTTTCGTGCCCCAGTTCACTCTTCCTCAGACCCAATCTAGCCTCCCCTCATCACTTATTAATCTCGTGCATTTCATGTGACTTGAATGTCCAACCTCTTTCATTTTTCACTTTCTTCCCTACCCAGTAAAAAATTAAAAAAAAACCCACAGTCTTCGCCCCCAATGGCACTTCACGTCCCCTATGCTTCTTCATCCCCTTCCTCTGCTATGACCAAGGGAGTTTGAGTTCCCTTCACTTAATTTGTCTTTCTCTCTCTTCTTTTATACATCTCCACCACTAATTGATAACCGTTACCCATATCTCTGTCATCATTAACTCACTTCATTCCATTAAGTTAGCAGTAACATATTGTAAATGGGAGGCTTAAATTGAAGTTTAATGGCTTGAAGAGTTGAATTTTGGGGACTACAAAAGGGAACTACAAAAGTAGGAGTAGGGGGGAGGGATATTTACTTTCAATTTGAATTTTCATTTTTCATCCTTGATATATCAGTTTCAGATTTAGGTTTGGTTGTCAGATTTGGTGTAATACGAATTTTGGATTTGTTTAATTGATGTCAAAATATCTACTCAATCTAAAGTTCAGATTTTAGGTCTCATTGTTGGTCGGTATTCACCATTAACAGAGCTTGATTCCGCGTCGTAAAATTAGTTTGGGTTCTGCGGTATTCTGTTGCCTCGGTTTGGTTTATTTTTGTATGTTGAATTTTGAGTTTGTTTGAATTTGCTGAATTTGTACTTTCATGGTGGCTAGATGATGGAGGTCCAACCCCTAACGTGATCCATAGCCATCAAGGGAGCCCAAAAGGTCCAAACCTCATGTCCAAGATGCAAGAAATCAGCCTAAGGGAGCAAGGAAGCTATTTCCTCAAAACTGGAATTTCAGGCGTGCACAAACCCGGTTTTGTGCACGTTATTTCTTAAACCTCCCAAGGCTAAAGTGGGGTTGCAGGAAGCCTAAGTTTAAGTTCAAGATGTGCTCTTTCCATCAAGACCTCTTGCAAGTCATTTGGAGTTCATTTGATACCTCAAAACTCCAAGCAAAGTCAATCACTATGTTCTGGCGCTGAACTGGACAGGGCTGAAACAAGAGGCTGTTTGGTGGCCCATTTCTCCTCTATTTGGGTTGAAACTTTTATGGCTTGAAAGTACTTTAAAAATATTATCAAGTGACCATAAAAAACCTCAGCCAAATTACACTCAAGAGGAGCTATTAACCACCAAAACAAGGGAAGAAATACCCTTTTAACCGGTCCAAGCCAGCCGGGTACAAGAGAGAGTGGTGAGGTGTTTTTGTTGCTCTAACCCATGCTTAGCCACTTGCAAGAGTCATAATGAAGGGTACTTAGCTGCCAAGAAGCTTCCATTCACCCCTTGGCCGACACATCATCCTCAAGATTAGCATTGAAGAGGTGTCAAGTGGAGGATGCATCTACCTATTTTTGCTTTGATGTGATCTATGTATTTTTGCCTAGTTTAGCTTATAGTGCAACCTAGGGCCTATGCTTTGTACTTGGAACTTTTGTATTAATGCCCTCTCACCCCCTTTGGCCGGCCACTTATGTTGAATATTGAATGAAAGTTGAGCTTTTGCTCCTTTGAATCCTCAAACTCTCTCCTAGCTTATCTCATCTCTTAGCCAAGTTGAGTGGTGATCTAGTAGAGTCTTAACTTCCTTCTTGGTGGTGTTTCTGTATCCAAAAGGTTGTTAAGGGCCCTAACATCAAACCTTGGTGGTGTTTCTGTATCCAAGGTCGGTGTTAGTTCCGTTCTATCATCTCCAAATCAAGGTGAGTTTGTGGATTCAAAGTTGCCTTGTTGTTACCTTCCATTGCATTCACTCCATTCCCTTTCCTATCCTCTTGGTTGCCCCTTGAGGATACATCATATTTGGTATCAGAGCTAAGGCTTCCCTAGGCCTAAGCTTGTTGCCCAACATCCTTCCAAACACCCCAAACACATTCCCCCTCAAAAACACCAAACTGTGCTCCACGGTTTTTCACTGCCCAGAAAAGCGGCACGGTCAGCACGTGCCAAAGAGCACGACCGTGCCACCTTCACAATCCAGCTGCACTTACTTTTCACCCACAAGCCAGTACTTCAGCACGCCCACACCGTGCCATGTCGCACGACCGTGCCACCCCTATTCCAGCAACATCTCAATTTCACCCCCGTCCAGAGCCAGAGCACGGTCACACCGTGCCTCACCGCACGCCCGTGCCGCATCCCAGCCGTGAGGTTCCTCCTGGTTTCAACGTGAGCACTACTAGCATGACCATGGAAGAAAAGTTTGAGGCTCTCATGAGAAATTATGAGGCCTTGAGGCTTCAAAATGAGGAGATCAAAGGTCAGAACGAGTATTTGAGGCGACAACTTGGAGACTCCTTGACACAAAAGCGCAAGGAGATTAGAAGTTCCCGATCTTCTAACTCCTCCGACTCCGAGCCGGAAGTAAGAGAGGCCCCACCCTTGAGTTCATCAAGTGAAGAGGAGGCTTACGGAAGATCAAGAAGAGGAAGGCGAACAACCTCTCACCAAGGAGACATCCGAGTGGAAATTCCGGAGTTTGAAGGGAAGCTAGACCCCGATGAGTTCCTAGAATGGTTGCAAACTGTCGAGAGGATCTTCGACTACAAAGAGATATCCGAGGGAAATAAGGTAAAACTTGTGGCCCTTAAACTTCGTAAATACGCTTCTCTTTGATGGTCCAACCTTTGTGCAAAGAGAGTTAGGCAAGGGAAGAGAAAGATTCGAACATGGGAGAAGATGAAAGCCAAGCTCAAAGCCCGTTTCTTACCCCCATCTTACCTACAAGACAACTACTCCCAACTTCACAATCTTACCCAAGGGAACTTGAGTGTTGAGGAGTACACTAGGGAATTTGAGAAGTTGATAATCAAGTGTGATTTGAGGGAGCCCGAAGAGCAAACCATAGTGAGGTATTTGGGTAGGTTAGATCCTAGATATGCTCATGTGGTAGAGTTGCAACAATACACCACTTTTGATGAGGTGTGTGTCTTAGCCCACAAAGTTGAACAACAAAGGAAATCCAAGCTCTACAAAAGAGAACCTCCCAAACCCTTTCCCAAGAGCCAACCTTTCAACAAGGGGAGCTCTTATCCACCTCCCAAGCCTACGGTTGCTACACCCTCACCTCCACAAAAGAATCAAACTCCATAAAAAGGTTCACCACCCCAAAACCGTCCCAACCCTAAGCCAAATGACCAAAGGAGATGTTTCAAATGTCAAGGTCTTGGGCACATTGCTTCGGAGTGTCCAAATAGGAGGATTATTACCTTCGCCGAATGGGATGAGAAGAGGGAAGAAGAGGGAGTAGAGGAGGAGGAGAGAGAAGGTGTGTATTACATGGAGGAACAAGAAGAAGTGATTGAGGAAGCGGATGAAGGAGAGTTGCTTGTATTGAGGAGGGCTTTAAGTGCAAAAAGGGGAGAACTTGAGGAGCAAAGGGAGAACATCTTTCATACAAGATGTACTATTCGAAGCAAAGTATGTTCCCTCATCATTGATGGAGGGAGTTGTGCAAATGTGGCCTCCGCGACTATGGTGGAGAAGCTTGGCCTTCAAGCTTCGGCTCATCCTCACCCCTACAACATCCAATGGCTAAATCAAGGTAAAGGGTTGCAAGTTAATTCAAGGTGCTTGATTTCATTTTCAATTGGGAAGCACTATCTTGATGAATTGTGGTGTGATATCATCCCCATGGATGCATGTCACCTTTTGTTGGGGAGACCTTGGTTGTTTGATCGGAAGGTCATACATGATGGCTATCTAAACACCTACACCTTCCACAAAGATGGGAAGAAGATCACCCTTGCCCCATTAAGCCCTTCCCAACTCCACAAAAGTAAGCCCCAACCAAGCCATGACCATTCGGACATGCTTCTAGCCGTGAGTGAGCCTCTCCTTAAGGCTTCTCACCATGAATTCAAGGCCTTTAAGGAGTGGATCCTAGCCTCTCTTGAAGAAGCCGAAACCCCCACACCATCACATCCCCTAGCCATTTCCCTCCTTGAGCAATTTAGCCATGTCTTCCTCGAAGAAATACCCCCCGGCCTACCACCACAAAGAACCATTCAACACCATATTGATCTCATACCCGGTTCCATTCTCCCTAACAAACCGGCTTACCGGACAAACCCCAAGGAAACCATGGAGATCCAAAGGCAAGTTGATGAGCTTATGGATAAGGGGTTGATTAGAGAGAGCTTGAGCCCTTGTGCGGTTCCGGCCCTCCTTGTGCCAAAGAAAGATGGGAGCATGCGTATGTGTGTTGATAGTCGGGCAATCAACAAGATAACCATCAAGTATAGATATCCAATTCCCCTGCCTTGAGGATATGCTTGATGAGTTATATGGTTCTAGTGTGTTCTCTAAGGTGGATTTGAGAAGTGGTTACTACCAAATCCGCATTAGAGAGGGAGATGAATGGAAGACGGCCTTCAAAACCAAAGGAGGCTTGTATGAGTGGCTAGTCATGCCATTCAGATTGTCAAATGCTCCAAGTACCTTCATGCGGCTTATGAACCAAGTGTTCTGACCCTTTATTGGCAAATTTGTTGTGGTGTATTTTGATGACATCCTCATCTATAGCAAGAATGAAGAAGAGCACCTTCAACATCTCACCCAAGTCATGAAGGTCCTAGAAGAAGAAAAGCTCTATGGTAACCTCAAAAAGTGCACCTTTTTCACTCATGAGGTGACCTTCCTTGGTTACATTGTTACAAATGAAGGTATCAAGGTTGATGAGAGTAAGGTGGAAGCCATTCGGTCTTGGCCAATCCCAAAGAGCATTCATGATGTGCGAAGTTTCCATGGGCTTGCCTCATTCTATAGGCGGTTCATTAGAAACTTTAGCACCATTATGGCCCCTATGACCGAGGTTATCAAAGGCACATCATTCAAGTGGACTCCCAAAGCCCAAGAAGCCTTTGAAACCATCAAGTCTAAGCTCACCCAAGCACCGGTCCTTGCCTTGCCATGCTTTGAAAAGGTGTTTGAGGTAGAGTGTGATGCCTCGGGAGTTGGCATTGGAGGAGTCCTCACTCAAGAAGGGCGGCCCTTAGCCTTCTTTAGTGAGAAGCTTTGTGACTCAAGGAGAAAGTACTCCACTTATGATAAGGAGTTCTATGCAATAGTAAGGTGCCTTGAGCATTGGAATCATTACTTGGTGGCTAGTGAGTTCATCTTGCACTCCGATCATGAAGCCTTGAAATACATTCAAGGGCAACATAAGCTTAACTCACGGCATGCCAAGTGGGTGGAGTTCCTCCAATCTTTTAACTTCACCATCAAGCACAAATCCGGAAAGCTCAATCAAGGAGCCGATGCCTTGTCAAGGAGGCACTTACTTCTATTCCAACTTGATGCTTGCATCCTTGGCTTTGAGCACTTGAAGTCCCTATATGAGAATGATGAAGAATTGGGAGAGCTCTACAAAGAATGCCTTCGGCACCCTAAAGGTGATTTCCTTGTCCAAGATGGCTTTTTATTCAAGGGTTCAAGATTATGTGTGCCTAAGTGTGGCACGAGAGAGTTGCTCATTCGTGAGGTCCATGGTGGATCTTTAGCCGGTCACTTTGGAGAAAACAAGACCCTTACGATGTTAAGGGAACATTATTATTGGCCGAGTATGAGCAAAGATGTCCAAGATGTGTTGAAGAAATGTGCAACTTGCCAAGTTGCCAAGAGTCACCTCCTACCCCACGGTCTCTACCCACCCCTACCCACTCCCAATCATCCTTGGGAAGATGTAAGCATGGACTTCATCCTTGGCCTCCCAAGGACACAAAGGGGTAAAGATTCGATCTTTGTTGTTGTTGATCGTTTCTCTAAGATGGCCCATTTCATACCTTGTACCAAGACCAATGATGCCACCCACATTGCCGAGTTATACTTCAAGGAAGTAATGAGGCTACATGGCATCCCTAGATCCATTGTTTCGGATAGGGATACCAAGTTCCTTAGCCATTTTTGGGTGACACTTTGGAAGAAGATGGGAACCAAGCTCAAGTATAGCACTTCATGCCACCCTCAAACGGATGGGCAAACCGAAGTCACCAACCGGACTTTGGGAACCCTCTTAAGAGTGCTAGTGAAATCCAACATCAAAGCTTGGGACTTAGCCTTGCCACAAGCCGAATTCGCCTTCAACAAGTCACCTAGCAAGGCCACCGGTTTATCACCATTCAAGGTAGTCTATGGGATGGATCCTTTAAGTCCCCTTGATCTTACTCCAAGAGAAATGAATGAGAAGCCTCACATGGAGGCTAGCAAACGGGTGGAGGAGATCCAAAAACTCCATGAAATCGTGAAGGCCAAGATTGAGAAGGCCAATGCCTCATACAAAGACCATGCCAACAAGCATAGAAAGAAGATGGTGTTCCACCCCGGTGATTTGGTATGGGTTCACTTAAGGAAGGAACGGTTTCCTTCTAAGAGGAAGAGCAAATTGATGCCAAGGGCCGATGGTCCTTTTGAAGTATTGGAACGCATCAATGATAATGCATACAAGATCAATTTGCCCGGTGAGTATGGAGTTTCGGCTACTTTCAACGTAGCCGACCTTAGCCCTTATGAGGAGGATGATAATCTTATCAATTTGAGGGCAAATTCTCTTCAACAAGGGGAGGATGATGGAGGTCCAACCCCTAACGTGATCCATAGCCATCAAAGGAGCCCAAAAGGTCCAAACCTCATGTCCAAGATGCAAGAAATCAGCCTAAGGGAGCAAGGAAGCTATTTCCTCAAAACTGGAATTTCAGGCGTGCACAAACCCGGTTTTGTGCACGTTATTTCTTAAACCTCCCAAGGCTAAAGTGGGGTTGCAGGAAGCCTAAGTTTAAGTTCAAGATGTGCTCTTTCCATCAAGACCTCTTGCAAGTCATTTGGAGTTCATTTGATACCTCAAAACTCCAAGCAAAGTCAATCACTATGTTCTGGCGCTGAACTGGACAGGGCTGAAACAAGAGGCTGTTTGGTGGCCCATTTCTCCTCTATTTGGGTTGAAACTTTTATGGCTTGAAAGTACTTTAAAAATATTATCAAGTGACCATAAAAAAACCTCAGCCAAATTACACTCAAGAGGAGCTATTAACCACCAAAACAAGGGAAGAAATACCCTTTTAACCGGTCCAAGCCAGCCGGGTACAAGAGAGAGTGGTGAGGTGTTTTTGTTGCTCTAACCCATGCTTAGCCACTTGCAAGAGTCATAATGAAGGGTACTTAGCTGCCAAGAAGCTTCCATTCACCCCTTGGCCGACACATCATCCTCAAGATTAACATTGAAGAGGTGTCAAGTGGAGGATGCATCTACCTATTTTTGCTTTGATGTGATCTATGTATTTTTGCCTAGTTTAGCTTATAGTGCAACCTAGGGCCTATGCTTTGTACTTGGAACTTTTGTATTAATGCCCTCTCACCCCCTTTGGCCGGCCACTCATGTTGAATATTGAATGAAAGTTGAGCTTTTGCTCCTTTGAATCCTCAAACTCTCTCCTAGCTTATCTCATCTCTTGGCCAAGTTGAGTGGTGATCTAGTAGAGTCTTAACTTCCTTCTTGGTGGTGTTTCTGTATCTAAGAGGTTGTTAAGGGCCCTAACATCAAACCTTGGTGGTGTTTCTGTATCCAAGGTCGGTGTTAGTTCCGTTCTATCATCTCCAAATCAAGGTGAGTTTGTGGATTCAAAGTTGCCTTGTTGTTACATTCCATTGCATTCACTCCATCCCCTTTCCTATCCTCTTGGTTGCCCCTTGAGTATACATCACTAGATAGCTAAAATGGTTGACAAACTAAGCTCCTTTCCCTAGCTTCCCTTGTAGTACTTTTAGGATAGTTAAACCTGTTGATTTAATCCTTAATTTTCTAGTGTTTAATTTAGTTGATTTTATTGCAGGTTTGACTCGATCTTACTACAGACTAAAAAGCAGCATAATTTCATACCAGCCCAATTGTTGACCGTCAAGTTCTACAATTGGCAACCGTGCGCTTGCTGTTAAAACTAGTCTTTATAAAAATCACAATAGAACCTGAACCTGCCCGCTTGACCCGAAAGTATATTTTTATTTTTTGACTTTTCTGTAATTTATTCCTCTTAACAAGAATCTTATTGATCATATTGAATAGTTTAAAGAGACATTACATAAATATTATATCCTTTGACATATTAAACAATAGCACCATTTCTTCCCCTACTCCATTCATCTAAAACAACATCGTACATAAGTTATAAATGGAAGCATTAAATTGCATGAAATGGCTATCTAATATTAAGAAAAATGAATTTAGAAGAAGACAAATATTAAAGATGCATAAATTATACCATTATAATCTAAAATGTTTAAACTAAAAAAGATAATATCTTTTACTTTTGTGATTATGCTTTACTGCGTTTCCATTCTAACTAGCCTCGAATTATAATACCAGTGTCAGAAAATGGGCTGACTGTTCATGGTGGTGTCGGTCCATTAATAAAGTGTGAATGATTGGATATCGGTAGCTTAGTTAAAAAAATTGAATCATTAAGTGGGTTGTTAGCATATCAAACTGTACCAACCCGTTAACACGATCTAAATGAGCTAGCCCAGAAAGGAGTTGACCTACTATTGACCTTATTTCAATGCATGCGTCGACTCATCCAACTGAAAGGGGCTTGATTGTTTGCACGCTCATCCATGGCGTTCATAATCATAATGAAAAGTTTGAATATATTAAGCACTCTTTTGAGAAATTACAATTAATATGCTTTTTTCATTTAATCACAATTTTGAGTAATAAATAATGAGAATTTTTTATTTTTGGCAAAAGAAAATTAACTCA
Source organism: Carnegiea gigantea (assembly GCA_029747015.1). Classification (NCBI taxonomy): domain Eukaryota; kingdom Viridiplantae; phylum Streptophyta; class Magnoliopsida; order Caryophyllales; family Cactaceae; genus Carnegiea; species Carnegiea gigantea. Next base: position 20,393 of record JAKOGI010003036.1, on the reverse strand, counting down.
CAGAAAAGGGGCTTCAAACCTATTGGGTCGAACCGAAACCTGCAAAACCGAAATATGCCTACTCATATTTTACCCGAACTTGAAATACGCTCGACTCGTATTTTGCCTGAACCTGATCACCCGACCCATATTTATCTCCTAGATTAATTACTGGTAAGTCAACCAAGCCCTAACAATGGACATCATTTTATCACCTGTTCATACTTTCTATATTATATTCTAAAACCTCTCCATTCCTATACTTAACCAAAATTAATCTCTAGGTAACAATTAAATAATGTAGATTGGATAAGACAAAAATGTGATGCAGATCCCCCTTCACATCATAAGTATAAGGTGCAATATAATCACAAGGTTGTCTACCAAGCAAAATTTACTCTAAGATATGTAATTAAAGCAACAAATCTTGCTAGATGTGGCTAGCACCCCCTTCCCAAGAAAAAGTTTTTCATTTTCAGGAGGCAGTAAATTAGGTAATAAGAAAAAGTGTAGCAAGTGGTGTGGTGTTGCTTGTAACAAGTAGTGTAGTTGTAGAGGAATCAAGAGGCCAAATTCAGTGTTCCTTGCTTTAGGGCTGTGTTGATGTTTGATCTCCTTTGAACATCTTTTTAATTTGTGCTAGTGATTATGCAATCAACTTCTTTATTAGTGATCAAGTTGATGATCTTTGGGCTTCTTACCAAGCTCGTTGTGCTATTTCTTTTTGTTCTCATTTAATCTCTAAACAAGGTAGGTGTTCAAGTTACTCTCACCAACATCCTTGTCCGTCGATCTTGTTCATATAAGCATCTATTGTCTGTAATTCAGACAAAAAATGAACTTTTTGAGAAAATGATCTTACCAGAAGCCATCGTATGTATAAAATCGATCTCTTTTAATTGGTCCGAAGTCAGACATATAAGCAATTGCTCCTCTAAAATGTTAGTCACATTAAAACCATACACTTTACTTCTTGACTTTTGTTACACTAGTTTTAATTTATCAAAAGTCATTTCTAGTAAAATCTTTTGAATTTTCCAAAATTGTCCTCTCTATTTAAGTGGTTAAAATTAATTATATTTATATCTTTTCAAATCTTGCTAAAACAATTTATACACATCTACTAATTGTGTTGGCTTACCTTAATTATATCAAGGTTAACAGCCACCTAAGCCGCCTAGGCGATGGTAGCCCTAATCGCCATAAACTTATATAGGGAGATTTAGGGGGTCGATTAAACATACATCAGTCTCATTAACCCTAAATCAAAGCACTTCTACCTCTCCTCTCTCACGACTATCCTACCATCATTAGGGTTTCGGACTTGGGACGTGGCATTTAGGATGACTCTGGTAGCCGCTCTTCAGCATTGATTACATCCCATGGGCTAAATCCGACAACTAATTTTACACTAAAGGTCATTCATTTTAATTCTTCTTACAATGTTATTGAAGTCTAGGTTAAATTAGCCTGATTAATTTGTTTGTAATCTATCCTCATGATTAATTAATTTAATGTTGCAATTATGCTGCTAAATTGATGTTAAGCATATTTTTCGTAACTATGTGCACCAAGATTGATGATATATTTATCCTAACTGATGGAATTATGCTATTAATAAAAGCATGATTTCTTTGTGCAATTACACCTTCAAGAATGAATTCTTTATGCAACTATGTATGCCTAGGCTCAACGATTAGTTCATTCAAGCTAATTGTGTTATTAATTAATGAAAGCATTTTTTTGTATGCTAAATTGATTATTGAAGAATGATTGTGTTTAATAAATCCTAAATCTCTAAAATCAGCCTTAAAGCCATAGTCCCACTTAGGTGTCAAACCTATGATCCACAAAACCCTTTAGTCCGCCCCTATTACCCCCCACTAAGACCACCACGGTACAGCCTGCGGTGGTGGCCAAACCTCATGGGGTCTTACTGGCCTGAACTAGGGCGTGTACCAAACCCCCCCCCAAAAACAAATTGACAATGGATTCGAGGCTAACCCAGTAGGACCTCCTAGAGGGGTAGCATATGACTGATGCTACGCCAACAAAGGTTTCTTTCTTCCCATGTTTAACTCCCAGATCACTGATCTATGCAACACTAGAAAGAAACCCATGAAAATCATCATGTAAGGTGCACGCAGAGCCCAAGCACTGACGCCTCAGTGGTGCGTTGGCGGCATGAGTGGTGTCGCAGGACTCGACTTTGCCCTATCTACACCATGGCGGCGTCAGTTTTAGTGAAGGAGGCGTCACAAGGCTCATGGGCCTTTAGTGCTCGGCGGGTGGGGGTAGGGAGCGTGTCCAACATGTGGGACAGTGGTTTAGGCACCTTGATGACTACCTAAAAAGGATATAACCGAAGGGAAAGGCATGGTGGGGGTGGCGTTGCTAGGCAGGAGGAAGAAAGAGCTTTAGAGCGCCAATTTTCAGGGCTAGAGTGGGAGGCAAGAAGGAGATATAAACAGTGAGAGGATGAGGAAAATGTTTTGGGGGGCTTAGGGTTTCTGTTTTGGTTGGCCCTTTTAATTTGGGATGTTTTTTTTTTTTAATGGCATTGCTATTCATCCTTTATTTAGCAGTCCATATTTTTTATTTTCAATTAGCAGTTTTTAGGCTTTGTACCCAAATCAATTACATCTATAGGCATGATTCTGTTTAAGTTGACTCTTTGGCATGATGTAAAGTTTTTGCATATATCTCATTTGAATTCGTTTCATGAGATTTCGTGCACGTGTGTAGCTTATATGAATTCTTTACATATTTTAATAAATCCGTTCTATATTGTTGAAAATGTTTCATAATAAATTTCATGTTGTCACATAAATAAGTTTAATATAATAAATTTTTCACTAGATATATAATTATGTATTATATGTCAATAAAATAAGTTTTTTTATGGCATATTATATAAATTAATTTTTCATAATATAAGCTTGTGTAAATATGTTTTATATGATAGAAGGTGAATATCTTGGTGATAATTAAGTTGTGAAAACTTCTCATTCATACTTATATGTGGTGTTTACGAGCTTAGCAAAATTTCCCATATTGTGAAATAAAAAGGGGTCATAGTTAGCATTCTAAACCATTGAAAAAATAATGTTTATCTAATTTTAAATCTTCTTCATTGTATGTACTTGAGTCTCATCCTTCTAGGCCTACTATAACCCTCTTAGACTCTTAGTGGGCCATTATTAGATCTATGTGAAAGCACCTACGTGCGCATGTGAAAAAAATAAAAATAAAATTGCACTATTAAGAATGAGGGAAAAAAGCAATTTATTTATCATAGCAGAAATGCTAAAAGAAGAACTCTTGTAAACTTTTTAACATGATAGTGGGCATTACACGTTTGCAACTTTGCATTCCCTCCCCTCTACCTAAACACTGGGGGGGGGGGGGGGGGTGTAAAAAAACCAATTGATGAATAACTATCCAACATTTCATCCGTGGCGCAATGATAGTGCATTTGACTTCAGATCAGAATGTTGCGTGTTTGATTCACCTTGGGTTCAAATTCTCAGTCCGTAACATGGATGTTTTTTACTCTCCTCCTAATGAAGCTGCCTAATTGCCAAAGCCCTATAATTATGGGATACTTTGTTCGTTAGACTATGTGCAGACCCCGCACAGCAGAAATTGCTTACTGTTGGTTGAGTTCAGCAAAAGCAAGCAATAGCGTTGAAGTGAAACTAAACAAAAAAGTGGTTGTAGTTTAGTGGCTAGAATTCCACATTGTGGCCGTGGAGACTTAGGCTTGAATCCCAGTAGTCACATCTTTTTGTGTTCTTTTGGCCTGTGTTTTTAATCTCCATTGTTTGGCATTTGGCAGTAGGCTTTTTACAGTCATCATGAGGTCCCTCTAATAATTAAAGTTTTGCTTTTCATCTCCTTACCCAACCTATACCCTAACAAAAATTAATCTCTTCAATTCATAAGTTGGTAACGATTAATAATGTAGGTTGGATAAGACAGAAATATGATGTAGATCCACCTTCATGTCATAAGCATGAGATACAATGTAATCACAAGGTTTATCAAGCAAAATCTACTTTGATATATGTCTTCAAAGCATGAAATTTCTTTTTGTTCTCCTTTAATCTCTAAACAAGATAGGTATGCTAGTTGCTCTCACGAAGATCCCTGATCTATTGGTCTCGTTCACATAAGCATCTACAATCTCTAATTCAAATACAAAATATCTTTGTGATATTGTCTCTTACTGAACGTCATTCTATATGTAAAACTGATTGCAAATTCCAGTCTTAGCACAATTGTTGTTTATCCAAGCCAGCCTCCCGTGCCATCAAATGTCCCACCTCCCATGACAATCAATCGATCAATGTCCTTGAAAGCTATCCATCCATCTTGCAGATTGAATGCATTAAGCGATGATGGACCTTGAAGGGTGCCTTCAGTTTTGATGCTTATGGCCGCCTTGCACGGTCGGTCAAACTCAACTAGACCCAACAACCAGTTCCAATAGGAATCACAATTGTGCTAAGTCCAGTGGATTTGCATGGTTCTCTCCAGGTACTCATAAAAAGCCTCAGAAAGAAGGAATATAAAAAATTCAACGTTAATAGTCTTTCCTAGTGAGCTCAACCATATTCAAGGATCAAGGTCAAAATGTATGTAGTCTTATATAATACATGAGCTATTACATCTCCATGCCTATACTTAACAAAAATTAATCTCTAGGTAACAATTAAATAATGTGGGTTGGATAAGACAAAAATATGATGCACATCCCTCTTCATATCATGAGCATAATGTGCGATATAATCAGAAGGCCGTCTTTCAAGCAAAATTTACTCTAAGATATGTCATTAAAGCAATAAATCTTGCTAGATGTAACCCCCCCAAAAGTTTTTCATTTTTAAGAGGCAATAAATTAGGTAATAAGAAAAAGTGTAGTAAGTTGGGTGTTGCTTGTAATAAGTTGTGTAGTGGTAGAGAAATCAAGAGGCCAAATTCAGTGTTCCCTGCTTTAGAGCTATGTTGATGTTTGATCTCCTTTGAACATTTATATTTTTTTATTTTCAATTAATAGATTTCAGGCTTTGTACCCGAATCAATTGCACCTATAGGCATGATTCTGTTTAAGTTGATTCTTTGGCATGATGTAAAGCTTTTGCATATGTCTTATTTGAATTCGTTTCATGAGATTTCATGCACATGTGTAGCTTATATGAATTCTTTTCATATTTTAATAAATCCGTTCTATATTATTGATAATGTTTCATAATAATTTTTTGTTGTTATACAAATAAGTTTTATATAATAAATTTTTCACTAAATATATAATTATGTATTATATGTCAATAAAATAAGTATTTTTTTATGGCCTATTATATAAATTAATTTTTCATAATGTACACTTGTGTAAATATGTTTTACATGATAGAAGGTGAATATCTTGGTGATAATCACTTGTTAATATGTTAAATAGTTTAACAAGAAAATATGAAATTCGGCGATAATTAAGTTATGAAAACTTCTAATTCATACTTGTATGTGGTGTTTACGAGCTTATCGAAATTTCTCATATTGTGAAATAAAAAGGGGTCATAGTTGGCATTCTAAACCACTGAGAAAATAATGTGTATCTAATTTTAAGTCTTCTTCATTGTATGTACTTGAGTCTCGTCCTTCTAGGCCTACTACAACCGTCTTAGACTCTTAGTGGGCCATTGTTGGATCTTTGTGAAGGCGCCTACCGAAACAAAACTAAAATTGCACTATTAAGAATGAGGGGGGAGAAAACAATTTATTTATCATAGTAGAAATGCTAAAAAAAAAAAAAAAAAAAACTCTTGTAAACTTTTTAACATGATGGTGGGCATTTCACGTTTGCAGCTTTGCATTCCCTCCCCTCTACCTAAACACTGAAAAAAAAAAGCAAACCAACTGATGAATAACTATCCAACATTTTAATGTATCCCATCATCGGTGGCGCAATAGTAATGCACTTGACTTCAGATGAGAAGGTTGCGTGTTTGATTCACCTTAGGTTCAAATTCTCAGTTGTTAACATGGATATTTTTTGCTCTCCTCCAAATGACATTGCCTAATTGCTAAAGTCCTGTGGTTATGGGATACTTTGTTCGTCAGATTATGTGCAGGCCCTGCACAGAAGAAACTGCTTGTTGCTGATTGAGTTCAGCAAAAGCAAGCAATAGCATTGAAGCGAAACTAAACAAAAAAGTGGTTGTAGTTTAGTGGCTAGAATTCCACGTTGTGGCCATGGAGACTTGGGCTTGAATCCTAGAAGCCACATCTTTTTTTGTTCTCTTGTCCCATCTTTTTAATCCCCATTGTTTGGCATTTGGCAATAGGCTTTTAACGGTTATGGGATACTTTGTTCGTCAGATTATGTGCAGGCCCTGCACAGAAGAAACTGCTTGTTGCTGATTGAGTTCAGCAAAAGCAAGCAATAGCATTGAAGCGAAACTAAACAAAAAAGTGGTTGTAGTTTAGTGGCTAGAATTCCACGTTGTGGCCATGGAGACTTGGGCTTGAATCCTAGAAGCCACATCTTTTTTTGTTCTCTTGTCCCATCTTTTTAATCCCCATTGTTTGGCATTTGGCAATAGGCTTTTAACGGTCATCCTGAGGTCCCTCTAGTAATTTAAATTTTGCTTTTCATTTCCTTATTCAACCTATACCCATAACAAAAATCAATCTCTTCAATTCATAAGTTGGCAACAATTAAATAATGTAGGTTGGATTAGATAAAAATATGATGTAGATCCCCTTCATATCATAAGCATAAGGTGCAATGTAACCATAAGGTTTATCAAGCAAAATCTACTCTGATATATGTCTTCAAAGCATGAAATTTCTTTTTGTTCTCCTTTAATCTCTAAACAAGGTAGGTATGCCAGTTATTATCATGAAGATCCCTTGTCCATCGGTCTCTTTCACATAAGCATCTGTAATCTCCAATTTAAACACAAAATATCTTTGTGATACTGTCTCTTATTGAATGTCATTGTATTTGTAAAATTGATCTCTTTTAATTGGTCAGATTAAGTCCATTATATAAGCAATTCCTCCTCTAAAACCTTACAAAAGCTTGAAAGGATTTGCTACGGAAGATCAGTAGCATAGGTAGATTGCAAATTCCAGTCTTAGCACAATTGTTGTTTATCCAAGCCAGCCTCCCTTAGCCATCAAATGTCCCACCTCCCAAGACAGTCAATCGATCAATGTTCTTGAAAGAAATCCATCCATCTTGCGGGTTGAATGCATTGAGCAATGATGGACCTTGAAGGGTACCTTTAGCTCTAATGCTTATGGCCGCCTTTCACGGTCCGTCAAACTCAACTAGACCCAACATGCAGGTCTTAGTAGGAATAACAATTGTGCTAAGCCCAGTGGATTTACATGGTTCTCTCAGGCACTCATAAAAGCCTGAGAAAGAGGCAATATAAAAAATTCAACATTAATAGTCTTTCCTAGTGAGCTCAACCATATTCATGGATCAAGGTCAAAATGTATGAAATCTTATACAATGCAGGAGCTATTAAATAGGAAATTTCTAATGCAGAGAACCACAAGAAAAAAGCATGACATCATATTGAGCCTTACGTGCCTTACTCTCATCTGTCTTGCCATCGCACGGTGCCTTGTAAATGGGATGTACTAGACAACAAGTTTATACCAATAAAAAAAGGACAACGAACTTGAAACTCATTTTGCTACCGTGTATTAGGTTTGAGAAATAAGCTTTTAATCAACTTTAGCTAATAAGGCCTTACTAGTCCAAAGTACGTGATATGGTTTCGAATGATTGCCTTACTAACCATAGGTTTGAGAAATAAGCATCTCCCTTGGCTATAAAAACTCAAATCCATGCACATGCATAAAATCTAATTCCGGGTAATGACATTCTCGATTCTAGAGCCTGAATTAAAACACGTATGTCTTAAATTGTAAGCTTAGTTACTTGAGAAGCACTAGTTGCTAAATGGGGCAGGAAAAACAAATGCAATTAATGTAGTGCAAAATTCGTGATTGTGTACTTACAAGTTTAGCAATATTCAAATGGTACATGCACCACCAAACAAGGCTTTATGGACAAAAAATGCAAAGAAAAACATAGGAGGAAAGTTTGAATTTTTGTTAAATAGTGTGGGTATTTATTTGTCTACTTTTTGGGATCTTCAGAATTTATCTTAGTGATTTTTTTCCCCTTATTTATGAATTTTTTTGGGCGAGATTGGCCATAGAGAAATTATGAGTAAATAGAGACCTAAAGTACATGTTTCATCACATATATCTATTGACTCATATCGCATGGCCTCAATCAACGTCTTGGTGTACTTATTCAAAATGAAATTAAAATGTTGTACTCATTTGACCAATCTTATAACATATCATAGTACCAAATCACTTGCTTTCATATATTATAGCATTCTAGCATCCTAATCTACTGGCGCTTTAGCCTTCACGTTGCGAAGATTGAGTCAGATTTTTTTTTGGAGTGAATATTCTTTCTATATTTTAAAATCCATTGTGATGTAGATCGATACTGAAAATTGAATACATTGTGATATAGATCGCAAAATGAATATTCTTTCTATTTTAAAATTCAATTTAAGAAGAACTTATGTTTTTGAGTCTTTTTTTTTGGGTATTTGAGTTATTTTAGGCTCCAACTACTTTTACAGATACAAATTATTTCATTGTTAAATCATCTAAACAATTAGCTTATGTTTTTCTTTTTCTTTGGTTGTTCATTTCACTCGTTACCTAGGCCCATTATGTTTCCCCCAAATTGTTCATCTATGTGATGTAATTTCTATCTAATCGATATATCATATGATGAAGTAACATGAGATGATATAATATGTGATAACCTAAGGGAAACGCTGAACGGTCATCACCCAAAAAATTTTAAAAAAAATTTGTGTTGGGTAATGTTGTTAAGATGTGCAGTAAGGTCTTCCTCAATGGTTGGAACTAGACCTTAATATTTGATGTGTAGTAGGGGGAGATGATACCAGAGTGATAATCGCTGATGCTCGAATTTTGGCATGTCAAGTGTAAAAAATGTTTTGTTTGGTGAAAAGTGTGTAAACCCTCAGAATTACTTTCTGGTTATAGTTAAGTATTTAATCTTGCTAGAATACGTAAGAAACCAATCTGATCAATTCTATTTTTAAAAAAATTTGTTTTACATTATGTATATAAGCGTTGTTTTCCAGCCTAGTCCTGTGTCTATCTTTCCTCCATCTTGTAGCGCAACTTTTTCTTACCCTACCCATATCATGCAACCATTCTTTTCATGATACAGAAAAATGATAGCATTATGAGTTATGAGTTATGACATTTAATGCATTATTTTCCTTGCACATAATCTAAGAAGTTGCCATAGTCACATGACCCAGAATTATGCGGCTATCTGCAAACTGCAATACTAGAAGACATTGAGCATTTTGGTTGTCCTTGATTCTCCCAACTACCAAAGAAGTTTTCATATCCAAAAAAACAAAAAACTGATTTAAAAAAAATGAATAAATAAAAAGAGGAGGAAGAGTCACAGACAGACAGTAACACACACTCCTTTCCCTTGGAAGCTCTTCAAATGGGGAAGATTGGTAAAGCAATGCAATTAAAGGCCCCAAAAAAGTAAAATAAATTTGAAAAACCGCGAACAGCAGGATTCGAACCTGTGCCTGCGGCGCCCACATGATTTCTAGTCATGCCTGATAACTACTCCGGCGCGTCCACTTCCTTACTGAACAGTCGTCCTGAGGGACTACTATACACTTATCGGAAATTAAGTTCCACATAATAACCATGGCTTTAAGAGATACCAGCAACCCAGTCAGCTACTGCCCAACATGTACATAGATTTCAGCAATGTCTTTAGCCAGTGATGGAGACTAAGATTAATGGAAGCATTAGTCTAACAAATAAGCAGTGTGCATTCATGTGTAACATGAGAGGGCAAATCTCTTGAAGTTCAGATTCAATCACTAGAGATGTTTTCATGTTCTCCGGCACTAAATACCTACAAAATATGCAGAACTTCAAGGCTCAAGTAGCCAAGAACATTAATGGTAGGGCTTATACTTTCCCTAGTTTGGAATACAAAAGCAAGGAAGAGTGTACTAATAACTTGCCTAGTTTTGATGGTATTAAGCAATGCATTTGTACAGCAAACAGAGGACAAATTTAGTGTGCGCTGCTTTGCAGCATGTATGGCTGTATGTAACGTTGTGACTGAAGATCCTGCTATCTGTGCTGCTAAATGCGGACTCAAATGCTATCATCATTCTTCACACACTGATCTTGATACCAATAATTGTTAGGAAAAATATTAGAGCAACAATAATAGCGGAAGCGATAGGATGAGTTAGAGATTCAGAAATCAAGTGAATAACAGAAAACAGAAATAAGAAGACGAGATTTAACGTGGAAACCCAAATCGGGAAAAAATCACGGACGGCGACAGCACCAGAACAATTCACTATGAGCAGGAAGAATACAACACAATCACAATCACCACAGTGATTTGATCTAAGAGTAGAATTACAATACTCTCAATTGTATTCTCTCACAAATAACCTCACTCTCTCAATGTGTTTTCTATACTGGAGTTATTTAGATCCTAGGCTTGACCCCCTTTATATAGGGTCTAAACAGTAGGGGTTTTCCCTTTAAAGTAGAACCCTAGCCGCCAGGAGGAATCCCCCTCGGAGACAGAAACCCTAGCCGCCATCCGAAAGAGGCGGCGAAAAGACACGTGGCACGACCGTGCCACGTGGCACGGTCACCCAGTGCCACATGGCACGGCACCCCCGTGCCAATTTTCTGCCTCCCTCGGCTTGGTGCTCCTTCGTCGTGGCACGTCCGTGTTCGCGCAGCGTCGTCCCACCGTGCCGGTACTCGAATTTTGGGCCATAAAACCCAACAATCTCCACCTTGGATCAAAATCTTCAATGTTCAACCTTCCGTCGCCGTCGTCTCACCCCAAAGGGTGATGCCCCCTATGGGGCTATGCCCCGCAGGGCCCTCAAAAACTGCGAATGCCAACTAAGTCCAAGCAATGCTTGAACTTAGCTCTGGGAGATGACTTATATGAACTTTCCTTCATATAACCTGTCACAGTAGATGCCTGCAAGACATAGAGGCCTCCTTGCCTCAAACCCTTCAGCAGAATCCTACTGCCCTTTGAGACATTCAGAACTCCACCTTCAGCTGAATATTTGCACCCTTTGGATTCAAGGGTGCCCAACGAGATGAGGCTACGCTTCAAGTCAGGAACGTGACGAACATTCGATAAAGTCCTGATAACACCATCATGGGTCTTGATTTTAACAGTACCGATTCCAGTTACATTACATTGGGCATTATTGCCCATGTGAACAACAGTTGAGTCAACTGGATCATATGTTGAAAACCAATCCTTGTGAGGACACATATGATAGGTACACCCAAATCAAGAATCCAATCAGAATCACTCCCTCTTTCAGTAGAGGTAGCGAACAACACGTCACCATCAGAATCAGATTCAGCAAATGAAGCTTCAGCAGGCTCCTGAAGATTATCTTCCTCTTTCTCCTTCTTCTTTTGCAGTTTCCAGCAGTTAGCAATAATATGACCCAATTTACCACAGTAATTGCAGGTCTTACCAGCATGAGGATTTTTAGACTTAGAACAGTTCTTACTCCTATTACCGTTCCCCTTTTCAGTTGTTGTACCCTTTACCGCTAATCCCTCAGCAGAATTAGCATGAATGTCAAGATCAAACTTCTCTTTAGACAACAGGTTTGACTTAACATCTTCAAACGATATAGTATTAGAATTACTATATAGCATAATCTCCTTAAAGTGTTTATAAGAAGGGGGTAACGACACAACAAGTAAAATAGCCTTATCTTCATCCTCAATTTTCACATCTAGACTCTCCAAGTCAACAAGAATAGAGTTAAACTCATTCAAATGCTTTTGGACAGGGGTACCTTCAGCCATACGAAAGGTATACAACCTTTCCTTCAAACGGATCTTGTTGGCGAGACTCTTCGTCATGTAGAGTTCCTCCAGCCGAGCCCAAAGATCCACCGCAGTTGTCTTATCAAGCACCTCTCGCAGGACATGTGGTGCTAAGAACAACTGTATGGCTGAAACCGCCTTCAACTCCAGTTCCTCCCATTCGTCCTCCGTCAACAACCCACGTCTCTTCTTTACATCTTCAGCCCACTGTTCTTCTGTCATCTTCTCGGGTTTTACGTGAGGTCCCTTCAGAACCTTCCACAACCCGTGCTGAATGAGAACTGCTCTCATCTGCACCTTCCAGAGATTAAAACTAATCTCCCCATCGAATTTCTGAATATCTACCCTCATGATAGAAGACATCCTATAACCAAAGCTCTGATACCACTTGTTAGGAAAAATATTAGAGCAACAATAATAGCGGAAGCGATAGGATGAGTTAGAGATTCAGAAATCAAGTGAATAACAGAAAACAGAAATAAGAAGACAAGAGATTTAACGTGGAAAACCCAAATCGGGAAAAAACCACGGACGGCGACAGCACCAGAACAATTCACTATGAGCAGGAAGAATACAACACAATCACAATCACCACAGTGATTTGATCTAAGAGCAGAATTACAACCTCTCTATTGTAATCTCTCACAAAGTACTTCTACCTCTCAATGTATGTATGAGTACTGGAGATCAGGTGTTATTTAGATCCTAGGCTTGACCCCCTTTATATAGGGTCTAAACAGTAGGGGTTTTCCCTTTAAAGTAGAACCCTAGCCGCCAGGAGGAATCCCCCTCGGAGACAGAAACCCTAGCCGCCATCCGAAAGAGTGGCACGGTCACCCAGTGCCACATGGCACGGCCGTGCCACATGGCACGGCACCCCCATGTCAATTTTCTGCCTCCTTCGACTTGGTGCTCATTCGTCGTGGCACGTCTCTGTTCGCGCAGCGTCGTCCCACCGTGCCGGTACTCGAATTTTGGGCCATAAAACCCAACAATCTCCACCTTGGACCAAAATCTTCAATGTTCAACTTTCCGTCGCCGTCGTCTCACCCCAAAGGGTGATGCCCCCTATGGGGCTATGCCCCGTAGGGCCCTCAAAAACTGCGAATGCCAACTAAGTCCAAGCAATGCTTGAACTTAGCTCTGGGAGATGACTTATATGAACTTTCCTTCATATAACCTGTCACAGTAGATGCCTGCAAGACATAGAGGCCTCCTTGCCTCAAACCCTTCAGCAGAATCCTACTGCCCTTTGAGACCTTCAGAACTCCACCTTCAGCTGAATATTTGCACCCTTTGGATTCAAGGGTGCCCAACGAGATGAGGTTACGCTTTAAGTCAGGAACGTGACGAACATTCGATAAAGTCCTGACAACACCATCATGGGTCTTGATTTTAACAGTACCGATTCCAGTTACATTACATTGGGCATTATTGCCCATGTGAACAACAGTTGAATCAACTGGATCATATGTTGAAAACCAATCCTTGTGAGGACACATATGATAGGTACACCCAGAATCAAGAATCCAATCAGAATCACTCCCTCTTTCAGTAGAGGTAGCGAACAACACGTCACCATCAGAATCAGATTCAGCAAATGAAGCTTCAGCAGGCTCCTGAAGAATTATCTTCCTCTTTCTCCTTCTTCTTTTGCAGTTTCCAGCAGTTAGCAATAATATGACCTAATTTACCACAGTAATTGCAGGTCTTACTAGCGTGATACCAATTGTTGGGTTTTATGGCCCAAAATTCGAGTACCGGCACGGTGGGACGACGCTGCGCGAACACGGACGTGCCACGACGAAGGAGCACCAAGTCGAAGGAGGCAGAAAATTGGCACAGGGGTGCCGTGCCATGTGGCACGGCCGTGCCATGTGGCACTGGGTGACCGTGCCATGTGGCACGGTCGTGCCACGTGTTTTTTCGCCGCCTCTTTCGGATGGCGGCTAGGGTTTCTGTCTCCGAGGGGGATTCCTCCTGGCGGCTAGGGTTCTACTTTAAAGGGAAAACCCCTACTGTTTAGACCCTATATAAAGGGGGTCAAGCCTAGGATCTAAATAACTCCTGAACTCCAGTATAGAAAACACATTGAGAGAGTAAGGTTATTTGTGAGAGAATACAATTGAGAGTATTGTAATTCTGCTCTTAATCACTGAAGTGATTGTGGTGTACTACTCTGCTCATAGTGAAATTTGTCGGTGTGCTGTCGCCGTCCGTGGTTTTTTCCCGATTTGGGTTTCCACGTTAAATCTCTTGTCTTCTTATTTCTGTTTTCTGTTATTCACTTGATTTCTGAATTTCTAATTCATCCTATTGCTTCCGCTATACTGTTACTTTGATATTAATCCTAACAATAATTTTTGTCAACTAGGTTGTGTTGTTTCCCTTTGCACCAATCTTGTCACTAAAACAAATCCGGGCTAGTTTTGCCTTCTCAATTTCCTTAATTACTCTCTAATAGTACTGTTATTACTTTTTATAAGAAGAGAGTACTTATCGGTCGAGCATCTGCTTGATTTGTACCCCTCTCAGTTACCATGCAGCGCTAGGTTGATTAAAGGTCCGAATGTCTCATTCCTTTGAGAATAAGAAGAGTGAGAGGGACCAAGGCTTTTTCATGGGCTTCTTCCCCATTTTTCTAAATCACTGGCTCACTGGGTTCCTCTAAGATAAGCTTAAACGACATGCTAATTGATTTACCTATTATGATCTAGCAATGTTTGCTCTTTATATATAACTGTTAGCTTGTGTTGTTACGTTCAAAGGAGGTGGAGAAATGTGCGAATGATTTGTGGAACCAATTGTGACGAGAACTATCTGCATCCTTAAAATCACTATGATTGACACATGATGATGGTATTAATAGATAATTAGCACGAAATAAGATGGTTGTATCATCAACTAATAAGTCGTATATCTTGTGAAATAGTAGTTACTTATCAATGGCGTCAAATGAATAAAATGTATATTTTTACTGTTTTTGAGATCAGAACAACAATTAAATCGTTTTCAACTTATTCATAAGTGTATGAGAAATTACCTCTTCGGAATAAATCCAAACTCAAATCGATTTAGGCATGAAATACTTGCCTTGGTCAAGGAATGGGTAACAAAATTTTTATTCCTGTAAACATGATACCAAGAGCATGCCTCAAAAGAACTATTCAACAAAATCAACTCAGCACCAAATCAAAATCAAAAGAACTATAGCTTCCCTATAACAAGAACCACGCCTTCGTGATCCTTAATAACAACCACTCTCAGGCCAACCAAACCATCATCCCCTATAAAGGCATCGGCGCTGATCTTTATGTTTGAAGTACAAGGTGGAAACAGTCCACATTTATTGTCTTTCATAAGAGAAATTAGTGGCTGGTAATGGGCTGGGTACCTATTGGATCAAGTGAGTCGCTCCGTTTAAGATAAAGTTATAAAGAGTTGGATCAATAATATATTGGATCAATAGTGAGCTAATCTATTAAAGTGTAATAGCCCGGCCCTAAATCATGTTTATTTATTTAATTAAGCCAAGTTAGTAATTTTTCGCATTGATTTATGTTATTTAATCATCCCGATTGGGTGAATTCATTTTGGGCTCTACTTTGCAATTCGAGTTCATTTACTTGACAATTTCGGGTGAATCGATATTAGTCCTCAGTAAATAGGATTAAGTGTTCAATTATTTTCATAATGTCACAAAATTTAATTTTTAAGCATGCAAAAATATTTGGGCCCAAATTCATGAAGTTTGGCCCAATTCATTTGGGCTCGAATTGCGGCCCGATTCATTTTAAACTGCAATAGCCCAACCCTAAATTATATTTATTTATTTAATTATATCATGTTAATGATTTTTTCAAACTTATTTATCGCATTTAATCATCCCGGTGGAAAAAAATTTTATTGGGGCCTTCACTTGCCAATTCATGTTTTATTTATTTATTGAATTATTAACAAAAACTTTAGAAGAATTGATAGTAGGCTCTAACAAGTTTAACCTAAGTAATTCAGTTTGTTTTCCGTAACATTACAAAAATTAAAATTTGAGTACGCAAAAACGTTATCGTTACGAAGCGTTTTATTCCCGAATCCAACTTTCTTTGGCCTAATTTGAACCCAACATGTTTGCTTTGTTAACCTAACTAATTACCATGATTAAGCTTAACCATGGTTAGCCAAAAATCACTTTTCAAGATAAAAACTCAACCAAGTTGTTAAACAAGTCAAAAAAATACAACCAAAACTCAAACCCATCTTCTCTCTCCTTTCTCTCTCTAACCAGGCCAGCCCTCTCCCCCAGCTGATTCTGGTGTTTTTCGGTCAGTTTTGGGCTGCTCCGACTCCCTCCGACACCCTAGTATCACTAGCTACCAGCCTCCATCATCAAAACTACTAAACATCACCTCCATCTTTACTTTTATCAGACTTGAAGTGAGGTTAATCTTGATCTTGTTGGTTTTGATTTTTATCTTAGTTTTGATTCTTGTTTTGATGTTTTTGATTACTGATCATGATGTTTTGATAAGAGATAAGAGTTATTTTGATGTTAATCATAGTGGAGTTGAGTTGGGAGCATGTCAGGGTTAGGGTTATTCATAATCATGCAAGCTTTAAGTGGAAAGTTTATTTTTCTTGGATTCTTATATTTGATTTAGTGGTTTTAATCTCTAATAATGTTATGAGGATGTTCTTGGTGATCTTTGACGAAGTGGAAGTTGGCCAAAAGTTAGGATTTTATTGATTATGCAAGGGTTTAACCTTCCTTTGATAGCAAGCATGTTATTAGTGTATATTTGATTGAAAAATGATCTTTCATGTACATGATTTTGAAGTAAAATTGAGTGTGATGGTTTTGTATGTGATGGGAAGGACCAGAGCCTTGTTATATGATTTAAGATGTGATTTTGGATGGGGAGTTGTGTGAAAAGAAAGGAGAAATCCTTGGCAGTGAAGGCTAAAAATTTTTAGAAAACAGGGCAAAGTTTGTGATTAAACTGATAGTTACAAGCCCATTAAAAAAATTATGATTTCTATGTGCATAGATAGTTCCATTTGTTAGCTTTCATATGCCTTTTGAATCGCCTTAATCCGAGGTCTGTGGAAAAAGTTATAGCCATTTTACCAGAGCTGCGCAGGTTAGACCAAAACTGACATACTTGTATTCTAGTCCCATTTTGAGAACCCTATAGTGGGAATCGTGTTTGGTGTTCTAAATAAATGTGTTGTAGGACTTCTTGATCTTTTTATATGTGGATTTTATAGCTCAATTAGAAGTCGAGGGGTGAAAGTTATGAATTTTCTAATGTGGACTTTGAATCGGTAACAATTTTGATTGCACTTAGAAGCTTATTTCGTTTGGAAAACTAAGGTATATGGTATGTGCTACGAAATTGAAGAAGTGGGAAGACTGATAACTCAAGATCAGTGTTTATTGATCCAAACTGGTGCATTTGAAGTTATTATGAACCTACCACCAATCCAATTGCATTCAAACATTTGTTATCCATCTCAGAAATATCAAAAATCCGTGATCAATTATACCCATCAAAGTCTTTCTTTTGTGATCTCAATTGTTCTACATTGATCAGTTTTACACCAACATTATTTCACTTTGAGTTAAATTACCTAATTCATTTAGTTTTCAAATCATGTTGGCAGAACTTATTTTCTATTGGATTATTTGAGTTGTGGATGCCTTTTAATGAATTTCTATTACAATCATAAATTATTAAAGTCAATGTTATTTACTAATTACATATACCTATAATTATATTTCTTAAATAGAAATCAAGGCCTAGTCTATCGTTTCCCATTGTGCATAAGTATTATCAACTGAGATTGCATTTTAAAGACTTTAGGTACATTCATTGTCTGTATCTTTAGAAATCAGGACGTATTTATCAAAATTATAATATTTTGGTAAGTACATCAATAAATTAGTTTAATCAATGATTTATCACATAATTAGTGACCCCATCAGTTATCAGTTATAAGGCACAGCCCTTCAGTTACCCGCGCAGCTTCAGGCCAGGTCCTGATCGGGTTGATAGGTGTACATCTATCCATAGATCGTAATAGTTACAAGAGGATCATTGTCAGATAATAACTAGCAGTGTTGTTTTACATTCATCTTATTCACTATTTTGACTTAAAATGAATTGCAAAGTGAACGCCCAATCAATTTATGCAGTGATCATTTAACAATACGAAAATGCATGTACTGAGTTTCAGCTCACAGTTCAAAATGTTTTCATGTTTTATTTTAGGCAAACGCTCAGTGAATTGCCCTCATGCTAGCAAGTTAGCCAAAAAGCATGCTAGCGAGTCCGTCGAAGAGAATAAGTAAGCAAGGGAAACTTGGATGAATCAACAGTGATATAGACCATGCATACTTTGGAGCCGTATTTTGTAATCTTCAGCGTATGGAAGTCTAAGCTTTGTAGTAAATTGCTTTACTGTAGTGTATATACCTTATGTTGGTTAATAAGTATAGTTGAAGTTATACCTGACTATGTTATCTATATTACACTTGCAGTAAGCCTTGTCCTTTTGGGACAGCAGTAACGTCTCGATCTTTAAATTTATCAGTTGTAATAGAGGGAATCAGAGTAATGATTGCAAATAGTGAAACATGCTTAATTAGGGGGCGTTACATAAAGCATATTAATGGGTCGGACCAAGTCGACCTATTAATAGCATGTCTAATGACC
Organism: Carnegiea gigantea; assembly: GCA_029747015.1. Classification (NCBI taxonomy): domain Eukaryota; kingdom Viridiplantae; phylum Streptophyta; class Magnoliopsida; order Caryophyllales; family Cactaceae; genus Carnegiea; species Carnegiea gigantea. Next base: position 1,689 of record JAKOGI010003036.1, on the reverse strand, counting down.
TGGTACTTTTTTCAATCTAGTTATCACATTTAGTGGTGGATCTATGTGATGGCTAGGGTGCCTATGACATTATATATGTATTTTGTCATGTGAATAAGGTACAAATGTTGATATAAGTGGGAATTAAACTCAAGTCTTAGATAACAACTCTTGAAAAATTTACCAGCTAACCAATCTAACATCTATTGCTAGTTTGGATTGTTAGATGGGGCCTTCCCAACTCTATTCAACACCATCTATTTTTAAAGTAGTTCCATCTCTTTGATATCAAATAAATTAAATAAGGCTTAGGATTTCCAATATAATCAAACCCAAATATGACAACAATGAAGGCTTCCTCAAAGTTATATACTCAAATTCCCTCTTTTAAATCCCTATCCTCAAAATGCTATGTTCAAAGTGGTCTGTACAGGGTCATTGATTCAAAGACCTATGAATACCTTCTTAATTGTTTTGAATGAAAGAAAAATTGCAATTTGAATATATTGTTACTAAGTATCTTGATATCCATTGTTGTAATTTCTATTTAGGTTTGGGTCGATTTATATTGAATTGATCAAAGTCACTTTGAGATTAATGTTAGTTAGATTTTGAAATGTGTTAAACGATTCTTTACATGATCTATATACTAAGATGTTATCTTGATCCCTTAATATACTTGCCTTTATTTATTGATCAGAGTTTGTTCATGTAAATCGTTCACAAAGCATGATGTGCTTTATTTAGAAGGAATCTCCACAAATCGTATAATTGAGTTGAGACAATATTGTTAGAGATTTGAGCTTTGTTGATATTCATTATTATTGAATCAATTTCTATTAAGATTACAAGTTATTAAATACGTCTATAGTGTCCATTTTTTATTTATGGAAGGATCACTTAATATGTATGCGAAATATATTGTGGAAACATTTTGATTGATTCTATGAGATTCTTGTGTTCAAAAGAAAGTCTCAGTTCAGCTAATACCTAATCTTGTGAGGATTATACTATTACTCCATCTCAGTGCTAAATCCTATAAGTCCAGAGCTAGAGCCAAAGTATTTGAAATCTAGTCATAATAAAATTTGAGAATAGTGGGACTCACCAAGATTGGTTTAATGGCTATGAAGAGGACAATGCTACATCAAGAGATGGGGGAGCAAGGAACAAGGCACAACAATTGCATATATAGTGATACAGCTATATTGTACTCTTTCTCTCAACCTCTTACACTTTCTTGTCTTGATTAAAATGCTAAAAATGGATTATTATTGCAAGAAGTAAGTTGTGAAACTTATTTGAACAGCTAGGTATTGAGGCATTCAATACTTATTGAATGGCTTAGCTAGAGGCACTTAGCTAGATGTGGTTGCCTTGAAAAGGGTCCAGAAAGTCCATTAAATGACACAGTCGTGCAACTTCTATTATGTAAATAAGAAGTGAAGTTGTTAAATCCTAAGGGAAGAGGTGCCTTAGACGGTGACCAGTATTGTTTGGAAGGGAGAGCAATGCAAAAACATCATGCGTTTTATCCACTTTAGTCTCTGCTTTTGTAATTCAGTTCAAAGTCTTTTGATTACTAACATGCTCTATAGCGACTTTGGCATATCTATTTTCAAAGTCATCAATGTTCGTATTCAATTTACACTTTAGTCAAGTATACCATTTGCTCTCCTCCAGGTTCATATATGCGCATGTCCATATATA